>JAOEHY010020995.1:0-42500 GCA_025447955.1 Psilopsiagon aurifrons
AGTACTCCTTCCCTCAAGCGCTCTGGCTGCCCCCCCTTGCTAGAGAGCGTGGGGTTCGGAGGAGCAACGCTGCTCTCGCAGACCTACTCGTAGCGTCACCCCGCCGCCTCCCCTTCCTTGGCCAAACAACCGAACAACAAACCAACCTGTGGAGGCTCTGACCCGAACCTGGGTCCCTCCTCCCATCACTTCCAGCTCTCTGCCCAAAGCTCTTTTTCTTTCTCTCTTTCTTTTTTCTTTCTTTCTTTTGTTCGTTCGTTCTTCCTTCCTTCCTTCCTTCCTTCCTTCCTTCCTTCCTTCCTTCCTTCCTTCCTTCCTTCCTTTCCTCTCTGTTGCTCTGACTGAACTTTGGGGGTTGAAGTTTTGGAAGAGTAAGAGAAAGAGGGCGGGGGGGAGAGAGACTCTCGCTGCTGCTGCCTTTCTTTGGGGGTGTGTGTGTGGAGGAACGGGGGTATTTTTGCTTTTAAAATCTATTTTTTTAGCTGAAATCACCTGAAGGGGAGGAGGGTTGCGGGGGGTGGTAGTAGACAAGGAGAGAGGGGGAAAGAGAGGGAGAGGCGCTGAGAGCCCAGAGGCAGAAGGAAGGGTGCAGGCGCTGCCGCTGAGAGGAGATCGAGAGACAGGGGGTGCACTTGACAGCCAGCATGCAGAGATGGTAAGAAGTTTCCAGCAGCCTTTCGTTTTCATTCTAGCCTTTACTGTGGTCTGATTTGATTAATAAATTGTGCAGTAACACAAGCAGCCCTGCTCGCTATCCGGTGTGCTTCAGCCTTCAAATAAACAAGCAGACGGGGAGAGAGAAGTAGGATGATAAATAAATAAACGACCCCTGTGCTGCGTGGATTGGGGGGAAAAAATGATTAAGAGGCTGTGCTAAAGTTTTAAGTGAATTTGGGGGGTTGAAATGGGATGGCCACACGCTTTTTACCGCCTCCTTTTCTCCCTTAGAAATGAGAGGCTAGGGTAAAAAAAAAAAATAAAAACAATAGTGTGCATATGTAGGGATGGAGAGTGAAGGTGGAATGGGGTTGAATAGGACATACGGTGATCTGGTCTTTTTTGGACACCACCTCCTGCTCGGAAATGAGTAAGGTTTGCACACAATGTAAAGGTAACCTTTGAGAGCGGAGCAAGGAGTTGTGTGCATGTGAAACAACGCCTGCGGCAGGGAGACAGAAGTGTAAATCCATCTTACCTCTGTAACTCTTTTTGTTGTGCATGCGCTTGCAGTTTGCACCTCTCCAATCGGTGGTTTGCAGAACTTGCAGAGTTAGGCTGATGCGCTGTGAGGGAGGAAGCCCCCAAAAGCAACTTCGAACAAGTTTTTCTGCTTATTTCATGTGCTGTGCAAATGTACGTCTCCTTTACAGCAGGGATTTTGCAAAGCAGGGTTGGGGCTTTCACAATCTCTTAATTTAAAAATTAGAAAATCACAATGTCAGAGGACCTAGTTTGACTGATTGTTTTCCTGGGTTATGATGTGAGGATAGGTTAAACAGCTGCGAAGAACAAGCACTTTTACAGCCATGACTAAACATGTGTAATTATAACTGTTCCTATTAACAAGTGTATTGACGTCAGTTAGTGATGAACAGTGATCAGCCCGTATTCAGTGAAGTAGTGTATTTTCAATTTGACTACTGCATTGCTTTCAGTCAACTTTTTCACATCACTCCAGGGATGTTCTATATCTGTCTTGTGTGCCTAGAATATACATACATCCACAGGCACACACGTGTGTATGTATACACATATATACATACGGGAATGTGTATGTATGTATACACAGCACTCGAACTATAGATACAGTGTATGTCTGTGTGAATGAAGGGAGAGCTTGAGATAGAGGATTTGTATTTTCCCCTTCTCTCCCTAACATGACATGTTTTGTTTCAGTGATCAAAACCACAATTGCGAGTGCAGGAGATGTAACTGTCAAATGTAGGCAACACTAAAAAAAAAAAAAAAAAATGGAGGGAAAAAGCAGCGTGTGCCCAGGACTGTGGTTACAGTAACACTGACAGAAATGAAAGTGGTTTTGAAGGCAGCATGCAATTTATGATGGTTCTCATTTACCTTAGAGTTAAGCTGTTGCAAAAGTGATGCACAAAAGACATCATGTAATAATCTGGTGTACCCAGGATTAAAGTGGCAAAGAGTGTCTTTTTGTATGTGTGTTTGGGCGACAGTTAAAATGGTCTTTTAAGCAAGAAATCAAAGCAGGATATTACATACTTTCTTTCTTAACCGATATGTTAGCCATGCATTGGAGTTGTTGAAATATTTTTTAGTGCAAGTGGACTTTTATTTTTCATTATCTTACATTTCCTTTCTGTATTATAGCCCATCTCCATAGATGAATTTTAAAATGGGGTGGCATTTTTTGTCAATGTTCATAGTTTAATTACTGAGTTCGTTTCAAACAGTAATATTTAATAAGCCTGATCAGCAGATCTGCACAAGAATACCAAGTTCCTGTAAAAGCATGTGGAACTTTCTTTGCCCTCAAAAATTGCAGGAATTTTTAATCTGAAATTTAATGGGGCATATGAGCTGTAGATACACTGCAGTTTCATTTTAAGCTGCCCAGTATTAATGAACCATCTAGCTATGTATATATTCTACTTTAAATTCCTAAAGCACATGAATTTTGAAATTTATTTACAAAATATTTCCAATTATACATCTTTCCCAGATGCAGAAAAAAAAGCTAAATGTAATTTATAAACTAATTTGTTATCGGCAAATCTTGAAACTCCTATTAAGACCTGAGATTGTGAAAGTGTTCCGTAAGCACACATCTTAACACTTATA
Source organism: Psilopsiagon aurifrons (assembly GCA_025447955.1). Classification (NCBI taxonomy): domain Eukaryota; kingdom Metazoa; phylum Chordata; class Aves; order Psittaciformes; family Psittacidae; genus Psilopsiagon; species Psilopsiagon aurifrons. Next base: position 2,815 of record JAOEHY010020995.1, read on the forward strand.
ACAGAAAAACACTGTCTTGGTATTACTATTATTTTGTAAGAATATAACATTTTGCTATTTTGGGGGGAAAAGTTGAGCAGATCTCTGCCTTTAACCACATTGCATTTTTGTTACTGAGGTATTTGTGAAAGGTGGGTATGTGATTACATTAAAGAAAGTAAAAGAACAGACAAAAGCAGAGGTGACTATTGCAGTATTAAAATGTAAGTGTTACAGTTTGAATTTTCTGGTGTGTTTTTGAGTTCAGTGCTTTACATAACATTTTGTCCTAATCTTGCTTGCTGTCAGAGATGTTTCATGGTTGTGCAATTGCTGCAGTCAAGAATGCCAATTTGCATTCCAGGAGTGTCATTTGATTACTTTTATCTGCACAGCTCGAAGACCAGCCCAGACCTCTCATTTCATCTTGCCATGTCACGAGTCAGTGCTGTGTCGTCTTTTCAAAAATCTTCCTGATTTAGACAAGAAAGAAAAGTACTTTCATGTTGCAGCCGCAGTCCCCTGCTAACTTGTCAGCAGCAGGATATGATTCACTTGGGCCCATAAGAATGGTACACAGAGATGAGGGTTAGGCTGTTCAATAAGCCCATGGACAGGTAGTGTGTGACCTCCCAAGAGAGCTTAAGTTAATGAAGAACAGGTCTGCTTAGTTCTTCACACTCTGACCTCGTGCTGTCCCCACAGTTTTCTCATTTGATCTTTCCCAGCAAATTGATCTTTTCTAGTACTTTTTTGCCTTCCAAGTTAGTCCTTGTGGGACTGAAATTAGCAGAGCAACTTAAGTTGGATAATACAGCTGTTCAGAAAAGAAGAAATTGGACACTAGCTCATAAGAGGGGGAGGGGAAAATAAGCTATTCCTTCTGTGGTTACTCCAAATTCTTTTTCTTTTTCTTTTTTTTTTTTTTTTTTCATAAGTTTTATTTTAGAAAACTTCACAGCTGTATTACTTTGGAAGTTCACTTTCTTATTTGTAGTCTGTATGGATGGTCCATTGCACACCACATTAAATGTGTATCTTTTAAATAAAACAAACATGCATGCAGCATAGACTGCAGGTTTGCTTTGGTATTTGTCAGTTGAACTTGCTTGTTAGAAATGATTTGCTAGTCTGTAATGAAGCTTTTACAGTTGTTGTAAGACATTTTAAATATCAAATGCACATGCCAACTATGCTATTTATAGCCTGCTAAATAACTGTAATACCATAGTATCTAATACTGAAATGCAGTGGAGATTAAACAATAAAAGCCATTACAAACGGTATGTGTAAATATGTGTAAATATTATGGTAGGTGAAAATACAGCCAGCAAATTACCACTGGCATTACTGGTTCTCTGGAAAAACCAGTGTATACAAACAAATTGGTTTTGAGCTAGAACACTCTCTACTTAAAACCTGGGTTCTAAAATGGGGCTATAGTATTATCTATCATTCTTCTTTATATTCTTTTGCTTTTAGTTATTGGAAAGTGAAATGGAGTGTGTGTGTGTGTGTGTGTGTGTGTGTGTGTGTGTTCAAATACATACATGGCTAGGCTGCCAAACAATGTAAGTTTTCAAACCAGAATTTAAAAATGCAACTTGGAAATTAAGAGGCTCTTTAATATGCTGCACAATAATAAGTAGTATTTAATGTTCTGTATTTCATAGTAGATGTTCTCACATATTATCCACATTCTTTCAAGTTACAGAATTGAAAACATTGCTGAATGCAAACAAGTACACTTTCATGTAAGGGAAATACTGCTCTAGTTCTCCCTCCATACTGCTTTTAAAAATGGGAAGGAACTGTAAAGGGTCATTGGTCAGTTAAGCTCCTCTGAAGAGCTAGAGGGAGCTTCTTTATTTTATTAGGTACGCCATAGATAAGACAAAGGGGAAGAATGTTCTGAATAAGGGAAGGCTGATTGCTAACTTTTTCCTGGTCTACAACTTACTTAGGCTTTGAAGAGGCTTTATTCTACCTTACATACGAACATGAATGTCAGTGAGATTTGGGCTGACTTTAGATCCTGTCAATTTCAGGCAAAAAGAAATGACCAACAGCAAACTAATTACGTTAAAACAACTCCAAGTAAAACATTGGATTTTATGCAAAACCAAAATTTATATATTTTTTTTTCCCCAAAAAGGTGTGAGTTTCTGGCAGTATCCCTTTTCCTTTTGCACATTGAACACTGTCACAAGAATCTGAAGTCTTTTGTTAACTGAATATTGTTTAAAGAAAGAGTCCTGATTTCCAGTCTACAGGTTTGCACAGGGCTTTTGATTGATTTGATATCCACTATTAGTATGTGTTAGGAAAATAAGAAACAAATAGGTTGTATCTGTTGTTTTAGAAATGTGTATCACTTTGTAATCCAGCCAGGAACTTGTATTTAACTTGGAGGAGTGGCATTTAACATAGCTTAATAAAAAGCATCTGTTTAAACCTTATATTCTGTGTCAGTTTCATCTCACCTAAATTCTGACATAACGTGTTCTAAAAAGGCATTGATCATAATTGCAGCTTAATGTTTATATGGTAGCTTTTGCAAGCATTACATTGGACAAACTTATTTACCATTTAAGTAAATTATATGATCCAGTGAGATGAACTACCAGATTTGTCTCCTTTATCTCTTGCACAGTACCTCTCATTACGTGCCTTGCTAGTAAAAGCCTTTATTTGTTGATTATTAGAATCTTAGTACACTCAGGAGTTCTTCTGTAATTTAATGTGGTTGTTCAAAGAGCTTCTCTCATTTTAGAATCTTTCCATAGTACTCTTGCCACGTTATAAATATGTATATTTCATACTCCAGATACATATGCAAATACTTTTATTCCAGGTAAATCAAGGGTTTTGAGAGAATTCTTTTCATCTGCAGCATCTATTTCAGCACTTCTATATTTAAATACTTTATGTAAAAAACCCACAAATTCAGGTAACTTCAATCAGATTTGTTTCTGACTTGTTACTTAGGAGAATTTTTGGGGGGGTTATTATTTTTTTTTCCCCCTCCGTGAAGTTACAATGTTTAACTATGTACTTAAATTTTTGTAGAATACTATAAAAAGCTAGAGAAGTGTTAAAAACATGGCTGGCCATAGAAATTATTTTTAATTGTGAAAACCAGAATGTCCCTAATGCTGATTTGAAAGTCAGAATCCAAAATCAAATTGCATATGCTAACCGCTATGAAGTTTTTAAGTCACCATGATCTGGTGCACTGTACAATTGGTTATGTCTACAGTTCTGCTGGGTATAAAATTTAGGAAGCTATGACTGTTAGAACTGTTTAGCTATGGGGAAAGGTTTAGATGGTATGAAAGTGTAATACAGACTGTTATCAGCTGTAAATGAAGCTGAGTGTATGTTCAACACGCATCATGCTGTCAGCTGGAATCACACTGAATCAGTGTTGCAACTTCATCATATTTGTCAAATATGTATTCTTTTGAAACTTGTGATTTGTGCTTTTAGGAAATGCTTTTTAATGTTAAATACTAAGATGTAGCAGCAAACAAAAAACATTTTTCCCTTTTTGTGACCTGACATTTCCAAAGTGCCCCATGCTGAAATTTCTTTTCAGTATCTTTTCTTTCTTTCCAAAGCCAGACGTGTACCCAGACACAAAAGCCTCTGTGTATAGCAAGCTGTTTTAAATATTGTGACTTGACGATGTGCTGTCCTTTCTCTGCTTGAGCCAAGGATCTCTGCTCAGTGTCTGTGGATTACCAAGTCCCTTCTTTATTGTACCTCTTGTCAGCTATTCCTATTCATTTAACCTTTCATTAGTGTCTGTGCAGCTTCACTGTCTGGAAAGGCAAGGAAAAACCTAAAGGCCTACTGTCACAGTTATTAGATTTCTCGGTTACATCCCAGCAACCATAAAGGAGTAAGAGTCAACACTATTGTCATGCATGCTGCTATCCTGGGGTGCAACTCTTCTGTGCATGTCAAGGACATGTGCCACATGTTGATAATGCATCCCAGGGATAAATGCACGACATGGGGGATAAACCAAGACTGGCACTAATGAGCTTTGTAGAAGTTATTGCAAAGACAAACAGTTGTGACGGAATTTTTCTTAAAACACCAAAGAAATGGACTTGCATTAAGTGTTGCTAAGGCTTGCTTGTGAGTACTTGTCAATTATGTTAGTTTCGTTTAAGTGCCACTTACCAAGGTGAAAAAATGTTTTCTATGGCCAAGAAATGTACTGCTTTTTGTTTTTTTAATCTGTCAGGATAAAGTGTACTTAAGTAGACCTCAGTAATACACTATATAACTATTCTTGCTGTTTACTCATTTTTGGATCGAACCTGAAAATCTGTCAAATTGGGGGGAAAAAAGTCAGCAATATGAATTACAATGTATTTAAAAATATTCCTGTTAGCAAAGTTTCAAATTCACTCTTGGTGTTGTAAAAGCATTGACATAGTTTTGTCTGAAGCATAAATTTTGTTGAGAATATCTGGGTGCATCTAAGTAGTTTCTTCTGCATTTGCCACCCAAAGAGCCAAAATCATTAGTTAGGACACTGCTTTCTCATTTTGCTGAGGCGCAGCTTCCATTTAGTCCAATGCAATATTCACATACTTTCTGCCTCTAAAAGTCCCATGAAACGCATCTTACCTACACTGTTAAACAAATCCAACTGAAACCTCAGCTGTCAGTTTCTCCAACAGGAAATAATACATGCTTATTCCTGACCTCTCTTTGTTGACCTTTTAGCATGCATCTTAATTGTGTTTTCATCAGAAGCAGTGTCACAATATTATACATAACCTCATACAACTTTCATAAGGTTATTTTTGTCAAAACAAAGACCTATGGATTTATAGTTAAATTATAGTTTAATAACTCCCCTTAGTTCGATGTAAAAGCATAAGGATATAATGTTGGTCACATTCATGGCAAAGCTGAAAGTGGAATAAAGCCATTGAAATCATAAGAGTTAAAGTTACATGAGACTTGAATAAAATCTAGTCACCTCCTTTGCACTTTGCATATGGCATGCTAAGAGGTGATAGGCCGCAGGAAAATTCTTACAGCTTCATTGCTAAAGATGCACTGTTTAGGCTGACATCTTCAAAATGCCTGTGATTGTCATTAACAGGAATTCTGTGCTTTTTAGTTTTTCTCTGCATTTCTGGTATGAAAGAAGTGAAGCATGGCTGCAGTTTTTGCTTTAGTTCAGAACATAGAAACCAAAGTGATAAGCGGAATAGTAGCTGATTGTAGGAACAAGTGCCTTACAGAAAATTGTGTTTGAGGGAAAATTCAACAAAAGTAACCTTTTTATTTTCCTTGTTTGAACATTGGAAACATGTGATGGCTGTCCTAGATTGAAAGAGAAGCTGATTTTGTGATTTGAATTACACAAATATTTAAATGGAACAAAATCTTCAAACATGAGCTGGAACAAATGTCATGGTGCTCTTAGTTTAAAACATCATTTCATTACTAGACTGATATTAGCTTTGATGAGTCTAAAACTTACTACATGGCTTCCAAATCAAAGATGAAAGGGCCAGTTAGGAATCAAATAAATTTTCCTGTTGAAATGTAGTATTTGACATTTAGAAAGATGTGCTCAGCATGATGAACCACTTCTCTTTACTTCAACTAGCCTGGTGGTTTTTGCATTCAAACTGCTTTGAAATTGAATTGAGGTATAATAAATTTACGGTTAATTAATTTGGAAGTCCTGATTAGTGCCATTTTTAATCCAAGAGAAATACTTTGAATCATAGAGTACTTAGGGTTGGAAAAGACCTTAAGATCATCTAGTTCCTCCCCGCCATGGCCATGGACTTCCCTAAAAGTGCTTTTTTCTCCCTTTATTGTTAATACATGTCCATTTATATTGCTGAGTAATTACTTCTGGAGTTGTTTTGATACTCTTACTGGTCTAAATCCATTGGCTTTGTTGTGGCAATATGCCAGTTTTATTAAAAAACTGTTTTGTTATTCAGCTTGGTGTGAAGTTACTGGTATATTCCTTGTACTAATCAAATGGGCATACACCCTATCTGTATGTTGGAACAGTTATTGTTATATACAGTAATGTATAGTCTACAATACAGTTGGGCAGTGCTTTTATACTAATCAGATGCCAATTATATGTTTCTAAAGGCCTACTGATAATACTTAAATTTACAGAATGAGAATCCCAGAGTGGATCGTGGGAAATATTTTCTGGTTTGCTGAAGAAGCTAAGAGTTAGTGAAAAGTAGCAATTATGAAAAATTACTTAATAGTGAAAACTTAGAGCTTCTGTGCTAGGCAATAACTGTATTTCACTTAGCAGATGTATTTTGAGTTGGCTTTTGAAGGTACTTTGTTTCTGATGTCCCATACAAAACACCTGATCAAAATAAATGGCACTGCAGGCCTGTTGGCTAAGTGACTATATAAGCAATGTGAAGGGGTTGAGGAATTTATGTTCTTCAGTATGAAACTAGCAGTAAGTTTTTGTCAGCACTTTGGTGCAAATAGCAGCAGTTTCTGAAATTGTACTTTACGTAACTAAAGGCTTCTAAGGGAATTAGTCTGAGGTGATACAATTCACATGTTAAGACAGCAAGAAACTTAAGTAGGAGCAGGAAGCAGTAGCAGTAAGCTACTTAGTTCTTTATGGTTTGGCTTGGGGGTCAAGAAGTGGCAAGAAGCCCTTCACTGTCTCCTGCTGATTGGTAGCTTTCATGAATACTCAGTAGTTTTCTGATTAAAAATATGGGGAAAAACTCTCTGTGATGCTGGTAATGGCAGGGAAGGAGGTGGGTGAGGCTGACAGTGTAATGATCAAGGAGCTTGAAAAGGCTTACTATGTCTGGTCACCATAGCAGCCGGGCAGGATGCTTGCCTCTTTCCTTCTCTGCGTACCTTCACTGTCTGTCGCATTACTTGTGTGTGGAATTTCATTCCACACACATTACTTGTGTGTGGAATACCACCCATAGGTGTGGGCAGTGCAGGGGGATGAGTTTTGCATACTGTGAGTTCTCTGCAGTATTTGGAAGTTACTGGTCTATACAGAGGATTTGTGAGCACTTTAGGTAAACTTGGAACATAATGGGCAGTTGATGTCTTCCCACTGTCAAACACTGAGGGTCAAAAAAAATCACTTTTCTCATGCAGTTGTTACCAGGCCTTTGAAGAATCTAAATTGCATTAGACTGAACAGTTTCAAGTGAGAAACTTGCTGAGTGGTAAAGTAAAGAGAACTGCTCTCGTCCTCACCATTATGGATTTAAGCCTCAAGTGTGTGAGTAATGCAACTATTCACCTTCAGACTTCAATTTTAAGTTTAATTGGTTTCCAGGATGGTTTTTGCTCTTGTGGTGGTAAGTTTATAACAAAGCAACACAAATTTAGCCTCATAACAGTAAAATTATGCATGTTTCTTTTGTTTTACATTTTGAAAGAGATTTGGATTTAACGTGCTTTTAAGGAATGTGTCAGTGGCATGTAATGAGAGATAAAGTACAGATGTAGCAGAAATAAAAAACTTTCAGAAATTCTGGTGCAGCTTTTATATGTGTGTGTGCATGTGTGTATGTGTGTAGGTATATATACAATATATTGCGGTATGTGGGTATACAATAAGTATGTCTTTTTAAATGTATTAATGTATAAATTAATATACACATACTTGGATGCACCCACATAATACACACATAATATGTGTACACATAAATGCATCTTTTGATGTAAACATGTATTTATGCATAAAAGGTTCTCAGGACAGGCATTTTTGTTGCAAGGAAGACTTTTGGGGCAGTTCTGGATCTTGACTAAAAGTAAGACATAGATCAATCGTGAAAGGTGTTTATGAAAATTAGTGCACTGCTAGAAAGGAAACCAAATATTGTTCTTCCATGTAATCTTAGGAGAGCATTTAGCAAATACTAGTTTCTGTTCAGAGTTTTGTATTTCTTATTTTAGCTTTGTTGGCTTTCAGCTTTCTGATCTGTATATTATAAAGCCTCTTTCTCAACATTAGCATACAATCTGCTTTGTTTCTTTTGAGGAATCTATGGCTGTTTTATTCTGTGTTTTCAATATATTCTCATAAGCATTACTTAAACCAAAGCCAGTATCATGAACTTGTGTTTTGTAAATATATTACATTAATAATAATGAGGCCTGCTAACAACCAAACCTCTGATACCTCTCTAATTCTTGAAACTAAAGACATCCATGTCAACTCCTGTAGGTGTTCTTCCTGGAAAAAAGCAGTGTAGGACTGGATTTGTAGAAGAATCCCTTCATTTTTTCTCCTGACTTAGTGATCTCTACTTGAAGTCATCTCTCGATGACTTCCATTTATGATGACAGTGTTGCATGAAAGGTGTGACACTATGCCCTTTGTCGTGCCTTTTGTCATACCTTATAAAAGAAGAATGACAAAATAATGGTCTGGCATTTCATTGGCTTTCAAAAGAGAATCTTCAGATCATTTATCTTTGGTTCTATTGCTTTTTAAATGTACTTTGAAGCACATTGTGATTATATTATCATGAGAATGTTTGCACAATGTGAAGGCTTAGTTATGTTACAGAGAGTATCTCTATTTTCTGTGAAATAGCTTCAGCTGTGAAGACTTTAGGAAACTGCTGTTCCTAGTTAGTCTTGGGAAAATAACTGTTTATAACTGAGGTTACTCACAGAATAATGGGAAAATATGTGGTGTTGGCAGAATGTAGTACCATGGTGGGAAAAGGTGTAAGAAAATTTAATAAATTGTATAAAGGTTAATGGAAGGTCAGTTAGAATGAAGTCACATTGCTTAGCAGGTAACTTCCTTTACTACCATTCATGTAATTGCAGTGTTGCCATCACTGGGATAGGTACGCGGAAATGCTGAGTTCCATGTGAAACAGACACAGGTGGCTGTTTAGCTCTGTTTCACAGTACAAGTGGGTGCATTTGAGGTATTATATAGTTTTATTAGAAGCAGTGGGTGTCTTCTTCAAGTTTGCACTGTGGTCATTTGGTCTTTGGTACTTAAAAATCTCTGTTACAAAGTTGCATCATGGGCCAAGGCCGGAAAGTGTTCTTGGGCCTTTCTCAAATAGAAACATGGGATGTGTGCAGCAGTTCAGGATGGAATGAACAAATTTCATTTGCAATTTGTTTAGAATGAGCTGCGGAACAGGTTCTCTCTCTCTCTCTAAAGCAGGTAGTACCAGATCTCACACTAACTGCAAAAAAGCGTTTGACTTTCTTAGTTCCTGATTCTTGTGAATGTACCTACTGAAGACTGTTATTGCAAGGTAACCTTTAGTAGGAATATGCAGCTTGTCAACTAATTTGCACTGTCCTGATCATATATACTTCACTTTCAGTGTTGTTAAAGCCACATGATGTAGGCTGCAAGCTAATTGATGTACTATGATTCTGTATCCTGATCACCTGATGGTTTCTTTTCTGTGTATTTATTTTTTAATTGGAGTGTTTTTCCTTTGGCTGTCATGAGCTTAGTGTGCAGTTGTAATTACCAGAGCTGGAAAATTGGTAGGGCCTTGGTATTAACACTTTGCTCTGAAGGGATTATGTGAACTTGAATCTTGATATATATTCAAGGGTTTTTTAATGTCTTGTGCTAAAGACAGCCACTTCATGAATAGTATCTGAGTCACCGGGCTAGTTAACCAAAAAATCACAGCACTGAGGAAATAAAATTATCTGGAAAAGAGATCCTTTCATGCTTCTACAGTAGTAGAAATAGACTTGTAAGAACTGGAAAAGAGGGGCAATTTTATTGTGATAGCTGCAGAGTGAAAGAAAAAACAAAACAACAAATGCCTAAAACTGAATGCATGTCAGTAACTGCATGGCCTGCATAATACTGTCATCTGTAGCATGTAGTAATCTGTTGATGTAAAGGATGGAAATGTGCATAATAATGTTCTCAAAATGCAAGTCTGTATCTAACATAGAAAAATCTATGGATAGCATTCATAAAATTATAGAATACCATGTTGGAAGGGACCTCAAGGGTTGCTTGGTCCAACCTTTATTGGCAAAAAAAGAGATAAAGTTTTTTCTTGGCAAAAACTTGATCTGGTTCATCAGTGCAGTGCTCTCTATCATTATTTGCTGTTCCGAAGTGCATTAAAACTTCCAAGTGCGCTGAATTGTAGTATCTTTGTGTTTATTCATTCTAGTGTTACATGGTTACTTATTTACAGCACTTGAAATGCACCAGTGCCTTTTGCATGCGCGATCAATGCCCCCAGATTCTGCAGGGTGAAGTCTTCTCTTCTCTTTAGGAGAGGCTGATTCTCTAAATGTACTTTTGTGTTCGTGAGACTGAGAGAAGTAGCAGTTCAGTTTCTGAGGCAGCACAATTTAAACAAGTCTAACACTGGCTGACATTTTTGAGGTGGATTCACATGCTGTCAACTTTGTCTCTTTCTTCCCCAAGATTAGGTAATTTTTTTTCCTGCTGTGTTCATGAACTGATGTTGAATGTGGTCCCCCCACCTGCTGTTCAAGTTCTTAAGCAGGCTGCTTCTGGAGTGCTATTTAAGGTTCTGGTTTTAACTGAGAAAGACTTAAATGGCATAATCATAAATGCTATGTTAGCCCTGTGACTATAGTTGTAATGAACACTCAACTCTCATCTTGAGAGGGAAGAGACATCTGGTGCTGTGGGTTCTTCATGGGAAGTGCTGTCTTTTATAATTTTATTTCTTTCCTCATACAAACTGTGTGTGTGACATCACAAGCACACTCATTCCAAGAATTTGGCAAGAGCCATGTTTTTTGATAAGTATCTGAAAGAGAAAAAAGAGCATTATTGTCAGGTTTTGCCTAGATGGGACACAGCATACAGAATCATAGAATAATTAGGGTTGGTAACGACCTTAAGATCATCTAGTTCCATCCCCCCTGCCATGGGCAGGAACACCTCCCACTAAACCATGCCACCCAAGGCTCTGTCCAACCTGGCCTTGAATACCGCCAGGGATGGAGCATTCATAGCTTCCTTGGGTGACCCATTCCAGTGCCTCACTGCCCTCACAGTAAAGAACTTCTTCCTTATATCTCACCTGATCTTCCTATGTTTAAGTTTGAACCCGTTACTCCTTGTTCTATCACTGCAGTTCCTAATGAAGAGTTCCTCTCCAGATCCTTATAGGCCCCCTTCAGATATTGGAAGGCTGCTGTGAGGCCTCTATGCAACCTTTTCTTCTCCAGGCTGAACAGCCCCAACTTTCTCTGCCTATCCTCATACAGAAGGTACTCCATCCCCTTTAACGTCCTTGTGTCCTTCCTCTGCACTTGCTCCAGCAGTTCCATGTCCTTACTTTAAGGACACCAGAACTGTACACAATACCCAAGTCAGGTCTCTTGAGAGCAGAATAATATGCTGACAGAGGAAATATTTCTGCCAACAGTCCTACATCTTCTAAGTAACATTAGCTATTTTGACAGACGTGGCATTGCTATATACCTTTCGGAAAGTCAATGTATATTTTTTGGTTTAGTTTCGTCTAAGAGTGAAAATAAAGAAGCTACGCTGTTAACTTTCATAAGGATAGGTACCAAAATTGATGGATCTGTTTTGTGTTTCAAGAATATGTAAGCTCTTTTCTAAATACTTGAAAACCCTAAAAAAATACTACTCTTTGTTGTGCAAATACTATCTTCATGAATTTCAGCCTGGAAAAGCGTATTAATTATGATAATTTTAACTTAAGGCATACTTTCTAAGGTAGCTGCCCACAAATGTATGTACTCAGAATTTCATTTACAGAGACAGGTTCAATGTTCCGTGTTACAGAAAACTGCAATCATGGGACTTCCTTTTGAGAAAAATACATTAGAAGTACTTCTTCGTAGGCAAGATGGCTGAGCAAGGAGACCCTTTCAAACATCTGAAAAAGCTGATTTAAACTAGTTGAAGTCTCTTTCTGTATAATGAAATAAGGCATCCATAAGGTTAATCCTTATGGACATTCCCATTATATATCATTTGGTGTCTTGTTCGTTTCTTAAATGAAAACGTTTAGAAACTAAATACCTAGTTGAACAGCTCAGAGTTCACTCATTGTGAACTTAGTCCTGAAGGCCCTTCCAGAGGCTATCGGTTGAAGGCATGTTGATGGTATATGTTTGACACTAATGTTCTTTTTTTTTCTAATGCCAGGGTAAGTACTACTTGTTTAATCCTTGCCTAATTTATTTTAGAATTGATAGAATTTGGTGTTTCATCTGAGATTTAAGATCCCATGCCCAGAATCATTAAAGAAATCTTCTTTGATTTATATAAATATTTTGTCATAATGTAGTCTTTAGGGAAGAATTACACCCTTTCACAAAAAGAAAAGAAACCATTCAAAGGATTGAGTTTCTTTTTCTTAATTTGTAATATAGACCATTTTGGTGCTGCAGGGCAATATTTTTTTCGCTCCAGCTTATGAAGGTTGTTTCAGCTGAATATGCTCATACCTTTAAAAATCATTTGGTGTGAGAACTTTTTAAGTTAGAGGGTGTTTGCATGGTGTTTTTGGGGTGGTTCTTTTTTTTTTTTTTTTGTTTTCTCTGTAATAGCATATACCCTGCCTTTGAGCTTTCAATTTAACTCTTCTGTTATATACTGCCAAGAAGTTTGTTCAGAGCTCTGTCTGTGTTGAAACATGTATGCCTGTCCCAGTGTCATAACTAATTATATAGCTTGTATGCTTACTTCTAGTAATTGGAAAGTAGACCTACCGCAGGATAAGTTTTAGTATTAGATTGTATCTTGGGGACATGCTACAGAAATCAAGTATCCACCAAGCAGCAACTTGAATTTGTAAACAGATATTACTGTTTTAAGTGCATCATCTCGTGATTTTTTCTTGACATCTGTGTGTTTGTTTTAGACTGGGGAGAGGATATTTCTGAACTGTACCTCTGCATATGTAGTAGTTATAACCTACTTCTCTTCAACCACAGTATGCTGAGGTGTCAGTTGCCTCTACTTCAAATGAAGGTCTCTTGTTGCCATACTGTCTTTCTGCAAATGTTTAGTGGTTCAGAACTTCCAAAAAATGTGTCTGTGCAGTGCCTGGCTAGGTTCTGCTTGGCTGCATTGCTGTTTTCAGTTCTTTATTTTCACAAAATAAAACTGAGGCAAAAAAAAAAAAAAAAAGTGGCATTTTGATTAGGAAAAAAGCATAAAATAATTATAGAGAAAGACGTTTCTTTCATCTTTGCAGCATCATTTGCTTTGTTTTGTGAGTGTGTATATATACATATATATGTGATTCTGTGTCTAAATATTCCTCAGCACATGCAGAAACTAAAAAGGAGCCTTGTAGTTACATGTAAAGTTTTACTTTGCATGCTCACAGGTAGGCTAGCAAACAATGACTTATGCGCACCAGCATGTATAAAATATGTGCTCCTTGTCCATGCCTGCTGAATGAACGCTTTGCCAGTCTTAAGGCTCAGAGCTTCATGTCTTGTTGCAATTAAAGTCTTTGGACTGAGCATTTAATGCTAATGATAGATTACAGTATTGTCAGGATGTGTTCTGATTTTGGTCTTTGTTGAATTATGAGACCACATTTTTTATGGGAGTTGTGTGGCTACTTGCTTTTATGCATTAAGAACTGTTACTTTTATAGACTGTGTATCATTGTTTTACTAAAACTACAACAGTAGATTTCTCCTAAAGACATATTTATTTTTTTCTAGATAGAATAGAAAAATAATAGATAGATGTATGATAGTTTCACAAGGAAACATATTTTTTTTTCCTTTTTTTTTTTTAATAAGGAAATAAATGCTTATGTCTCATTATGTGAAACTTCCAAGTATTTTTTTTCTTTTCCAATTAAAGGTTTCTTAGAAATCTTACAGGTTGTGTAAATTTCTATGTTATCTATTAGTTTGTGTGTTCAGAAAGCAGCATGATTTTGTCGAATTTGTTGCCTTGTGGCATCTTCAAAGTTAATGTGTTTTAAATCACTTAGAAAGTTTTTTACAAAATGTATTTTTTAAGTAGTTCCAATGTCTTGTCACGCATTTTTATCTTCAACTTTCCTCTCCACAATAGGCATTTGTTGAAAGGTTCTGGGAGAAGGCTGGGTCAGTTTGACCAGGGAAAGTGTAATGCTGCCCCATATTCCAGTTTTATATGGTTTCAGAACTGAGTTAGTATTGCCTGTGATAAAATATGAGTGTACCACATATAAGATCTTTCAGAGATTTTAAAAGTTTGTTTTTCAAACTTGCACGAAAATCTAGCATCCTAATTTCTTCAGAAAAATCGAGGATTATTTGCCAATGTAAAAGAGCACACTTTATACACACTGTGTTTTTTTTTTTTAAATAATCTTGTTTGAGCTTAAGCCATTTTACTCTTTTTCTTTCTCTTCTGTTTTACAACTCTCCACTCACGCGTGGATTTGAAACACTTAACAGAAAACTAAACCAGCTATTCCAGGGATGTGAAAGTTGAAAATAGAGTTGTCTGAGAAACAAGCATGTCTTACTCAGCCATTGGGGAAGAAACGAGGCTGGGCATTTTCCTATACCACAGTCTGGGGAATTTGTCTTCTGTATCCATCCATTCTTACTGATACCTTTGGGATTTTTTTCTTTTTCCTTCACCTTTCTTTCCTGTGAAAGGAGAATAGAGTTCTGTCCCTTTCCTTTAGTCACTTTAGATGTAACTGCTTTAGCTTTCTCCCAGCCAGATGAGCTATTTATGGTTTTCTGTTTCTCCCCAACCATCTGATTAAGTCCATTTTTCCACTGGAAACTTTATCTCAGGGTTTCCAGAATGGTAGCAGAGAGAAACCGACATGAGAGTTTTCACTTCTGGTCACAGAAATGTAGTTGTCAATGAAAACAAGCGGTAGCAGAGGGCCATGGAGCTGTCAGTCCAAAGGGTCAGATAGATTCTGTTCCATTCATTCTGTATTTGAGAGGTCTGTCATGACAGAAGGACTAAATTTTGAAGTACAGGCTCTAGATTTCTTAAAAATTAATCACCCTTGCCTGAAAATGATTTCTACTTACCCACAAATCTGAGAGAGATTTTCAAGTCCTGGCAGTTAGTGTGTATCAAGGTTTTCTTTATAGAGAATTAGAATGTAAGTTGATCAGACCGGTGAAGGAGAATGAGATAGTTAATAACAGTATTGATAAAGCAAATGTCATTTCATCATAACAGTAACCATTGTAACAGTAAATTAGTTGGCAGAAACATAAAGCTGTCAAACAACATAAAATAAGTAGAGAAACGCTGCCTGGAAGAAAAATTATTTTTCTTACGTGTAAAGAAACACATGGCAGTAGAAGAAAGTGTGGCCTGGTGGTGTTCTCTTTAACATGTAGATGAACACAATTCTAGACTTATTTTGTCATTTTTTGTATGGTAGATCTTACTACTGTTACATTACTCACATATTTAGAATATTGAGTTGATAATATCCATTATTACAATAAAAACCCACAAAGCTTTTCCTTTTATCTACTGCAGTGACAATTAGTAATCAGTGAAGTAATTTTTATTTCATCCACAGTACCTTTTCTTAGGGGAGAGTAATCAAGATCCTCTGTGTAGTAGAGAACTCAATATTTGCATAAATACGGCTTGATTTTGAGGTACGCGTATGTAAACAATGCAGAAATTGATTCAGCTACGAGAAATTTGATTGACTTTTCCATTGTGGCCATCTTCCATGTCTTAGTTTCTGGAGTTATGAGCTTAGAAGAAATAAAAAGAGATTTTGCAGCACTGGTCTTACGAATATGATGCAAACAAAAATACATATGTGTTTTACCTGTAGTATTCAGTCTGCTGCTTGTTTCTCTGTACTGTCCGTTGTCTCAGTTTTAATCTTCCAAACAACTTCTAATACACACAGGAAAAGCTTGCCCTATGCGTGAGCATCCTTTTTGTAGGTATCTTGTAGTGCTTTATATTTTACTCCCCTCATTGATTCAGTTTTTAAAGCAAGTTCATGATAGTTTTTTGAATGTTTTATAACACATACAGAAAAGCACTAAAGTATTGAAACATTCTGTTTGATGACGTTACTTCTCATTGTGTATTTGCTATGTATAAATACCAGAACATATAATATCTGCAATTAGTGAGCATGAAAAACCCTGGATGGAAAAACTCAAAAGACCTGTGTGTATGGCACTGCTGTTGTCTGTTGCTAGTATGCAACACATTATTGATTTATGTCCCTTGAGAAGAGAGAGAACATTTTTAAGGTTTACAAAGTTGAATGACTTTTGTTGTGCAAAAGTCCCTAAAACCAAAATCCCACCAAACCAGACCCCCAGCATCTGGTTTTCATCTGCTCTGATTGTATCGAGAGGAAACAATCCCATGTAGATGAAGAGTTGTATTCAGCATGAGTTAGGTCCCCAGTGTGTTTGCGAAGGTTTAAAGAGCCACTATCCAGAATTCAGCAGAACACTTGTCTGATATAGTTACTGAGTTACTTTTTATTTTCTAGTGTCACATTTGTATTTCCCTCATTTTCCAAGAGCTTTGTTGAAACTAAAAGGATAGGCTTTTATCCAGATTCATACACAGGGAGTTTATGCTTCTTGTAAAAGAAAAAGGCTGTATGTTATTTCATGCATATCAATACCACCAGTAGCATATCACACTGCAGAGTGATCCTCTCCATTAGTGCTTGTTCCCCCTTCCCATTCCCACAAATGCCTGCCAGACCTGTGATACAGTAACAAAAATTCAGTTGTGAACAGACTCAGAAACATGATTGGTGCTGTCTGGACTGGAAAGGAAGGATTCCAGAAACATGATAGATTGTAAAATGACGCCCTTCCCCCGTGCGAAATGAAGTCCGTGCCTAATTTGGAGATAACAAAACATCTGGTTCTTTGAGTGATCAGGCTGACTCTGAAGATCTGTAGAGGACTATGATATGTCATGCTCATATTTAGTATTTTGGAGGGCTTGCATTCCAGCTGCGTTCCCTTTGATAAATGATGAGCTGTGGGAGAGATGAGCAAACTTCAGGTGTCTGTAAGCAAGAGGCAGCAGGAGCAAACCAAATTAGTGAGATGGAACATCTACTGGATTTATTTTAAGTTAAAAAGTGCTTCCCTGAGGCCCTGATATTTATATCAGTGGGAAATAAACCATAGGAAATACAACAGGTGCAAGTAGGAGCAAGTGTCTTCACTGGTTTGAGTAAAAGAATCAAGTTCAAATCAGTGAATTAAACCCAAAGCAGTCCAGCAGCCCAGAAGTACAACAGCCCTAAATCAGTGTAAAATTCTATAGAGTATTGTAGCAGATTTTGTGTCAGTGCAACAATATGAGTACAGATTTGTCTCTTCGTCTTCAACAGAGATTTCTACGTAGTCTTAGAACTTTGCCAAGCCATGCCCTATATGCGGTACCTTATTACCAAAGCATATGCTTTTTGTGCTTTGTGATCCTCTGTATTCAGTACTGCCTGATCTGGACATGTTGGCTTTTTCTCAGAAGATGTCAATCAGATGAGTATTACTGGAATCCCACGTGAAAAAAGTAGGACTTTTAGCACACAGATTCCTCAGATGTAATCAGCTCCACAGTTGGTCTAATTGACCTTGTCATAAGAATGGAGACTTTTAGTAGCTGAGGTTGTGGTTTCTTTATGTGAAAATGTTTTCTTTACCAGAGGAAGTCATAGGACCATTTGCATTCTCTTGAACCCCTCTTCATGCTCAAGTGCTGCTTCTGAACTCTTAGTTAAAATAGGTCGCTTATTTGAAGCATGCTTGCTTTTACTACCTTGTGCTAACTAAACTTTGAATTAATCAGTCTTTATGATTGTTTTGAATAGTAAACGTATGTGTGTTAAATCTGTACAGAGGGAAAAAAAAAAAAAGAAGGCTGTGTGCTGAATGTTTGTACAAAGCAACTGAAATTCTTCCCAGTATTCTGTACATTATCTGAAAACTGCCTTCGGGTAGGTGCAAGTGCTTAGAAAATTACTTTTGAATAACAAACCTTAGTTTTGTGAAGAAGGTGGCAGATCTTTTGGTTACCAAAACATGTAACAAAAGTAGGTTAACAGTCTGGAGCTGGGTATTAAAGTTACCTAGAAATACTTGTCCATATTAATCCTGTATAACTTAGTGAAAGACTTTTCCATTGCTTGTTATAGGTCTAAATGATTGCCAATAATGGCTGCGCTGGATATTAAGAAATGCTTAGTCAAAAAAAGCAACCCAGATAGAGGGGTTCTGTGAATTCTTTATGAAGGACTAAATAGCCCAACTGCAAAATGATACCTTGCACTTCCCTTGTCATATGTTCAGTCCATGGGTTATTACATTTGTTGGTTTGATGAGTTAACATTGGCTAAGGGCCAAACTCCCACCCAGCTGCTCACTTACTCCTTCTCATTTGACTACTCTACTCCCTGGAAGCAGTGCAGGGTGGTTTATGGTCAGTCTGTAATAGCTCCTTTCTGCTGCTTTTTCCTCCTTACACATTCTTCCTTCTCCAGAGTGGATTCTTTCATGGGCTGCAGATCTTCAGGAAAAATCTGCTCCAGCCTGGGCTCTCCATGGGCCACCGTTCTTTCAAAGACTATCCGCCTGGTATGGTGTGAGGTCCTCCACAGACTGCAGTATGGACATCTCTTCCAGAATTGTATTCTTCATGGGTTGCAGGGGGACGTGGTGCCTGGAGTGCCTCCTCCAGCTCCTTTGATCCTGGTGTTTGCATGCCTTTTTCTTAATCTTTCTCCCCTCTCTCTGATCAGTGTGTTTTGCACTTTCTTTAACATGTTTTCCCTGAGGCACCACCATCTTACCTGAGGATCTCAGCTGTGTGCTGTGGTGTGTCCACTGGAGGCAGCTGAGTTCAGCATGCAGCAGCCCCATGCCTCTCCTCACAGAGGCTATCCTTGCAGCCTCCTCATTGCCAGTACCTTGACACCTACATCAGCACAGTTGAGTAAGACAGTGTGATAGTGCTTTGCTTCAGGTTGAGATTTGTTAATTCTTTACTTTTATGTTACACTTGCTTTTAAGATTGTGAATTTATGAATTGTTACTGTTCTATGATGGTGGTGTATATGAGTTGTTTGGGGCTTTTTTGCTTAACTTCTGAGACATTCCTTAACTTAGGAAATGTATAGATTGGTTGCACACACCAGTTGACATGAAGGAAATTAATTTATTCCGCAGAAAAAGTGTGGGTTTCGTTCTCTAAGCATTTTGATAGCAGAATATGTATGCAGCCAGGCATCTGTGTAAGCGACAAGGTTTGTGGAGTTATGGTTTGCAAGAAGACAAGTTCTTTCCTGGGATTTGGTTCAGTCACTGGAGCAGACACTCAAAGTACAAGCATAGTACCTACCAAGCATAACAATCCTCTGATTATAAACAGCAAACTATTTGGGGTAACTAAGAGTATTTGAAGTGTTTACTGGATGGAGATCCTAAATGAAGAAAAATTACATGCTTAGCATACAGTGCTCCTGATTACACAAAACATGATGTAGTTCATTCCTGTCTTACAGAGTATAAGAGTTTGACCCATTGGTGCTGCATGGTATCTAGGGCCTGAAGGTTTTGTTACTATGATAATAATTTCACATTAAACATATTAGACTGAAAGGTGATAATACATGGGTTAGGTTGTTGTTTTTTTGTTTTGTTTCTGTTGAGTTAGGTATATTTTCTCAGTCATAAACTCTCAGAAATCTATGTTGTTCTACATTGCTTGGCTGGCTGTTTGGCAGTGTTATGTTTTGCTGTATTTGCTTGGAAAGCAAGGAGTTTCCTACAAAAGGCTAATTTTTGGCTGTCTGCAGTCCTTTCCCAACGAGGTCCCCTTGAGTGGAAGATTATGTGGAGAGATCAGCAGTGATGCAACTTTGTCTTTTTGCCATATATCTCTCCAGATGATTAGTTCTCTGGTTGTCTGGGTAATACTGTTAAACTATGTCTAAATAAGGGAAGAGGGAACTCTGCTGAAGATTTACTAATATGCTGCTTATTGAGGCTGGCCCACTGTGACTTCCATTATTGTCAACTGGTAATGTTTCTTTGTCACAAATTTACTGATATCTCAATCAAAAAGACACAATTACAAAATTTTTGTAATCTTTTCATGTCACCCATCTTGGGAAGTGCCACTGTGTGATACTCTCTCTCCAATTAATTGTGATATTGAATTTTAAAGCCTGCTTCATTTTTAACCAAACAAGCACTGTGAATTGTTTGTGGTTAGACACTTTGTAGGGTGCCGTTATCTCTAATTAGCAGAATTCTGTTTCCTATGGGTTTGTAATAAAATTTCTGGTGTGTGTTTTGGAGAAAAGGGTCGACACTTGCTTTTCCAGATTAGGTTGTTTAGGAGATTGTGAACCCAGTTACATGAAGTAGTAGGGCAGCTGGCAGCATGCACTGTTTTTGTAAATTCGTAATTGAGACTTAATTATAAAACTATTGACATGCAAGACTTAAATATTTATTTTAAAACCTTTTTAACAAACAAATAGATAAACTGTTTCTGAAAAGAACACATGGATCTGTTTTATGACTCTTTTGGAGTTCTCCTGTACAGTTTTTAATGTAAGATTATTTTGTTTTCTGTTTTTGAGATTTTTTTCTCTTTTTTATTATGGAATGTATGGAGGAATTCTTATGACATGTTAAAATTCACTTGAGTTTAGCAGAAATTGGCCCCAGCTGTAAGTTTTCTTTATCCAGCGCCAGAGTGCCCGAACACAGAGTACTTCTTCCAAAAGCAGAGGTTGTGTGTGTTCCTGTCTGAAGTCTTGGGCTGAAACAATCTTGACTGTACAGAATAAATCCAAGATAGCTTTTCTTTATATTTTGCCTGGGGACTTACTCCTGCCTTTGTAAAATTGTGGCAAAACACTTGCTTGGTGCTATATTGTGTGCCATAGCTTCATCAGCTGAGGCAGACCATTTTAAAATGTATGGTATCTTTTATAAGAGCCTCATACAGGTGCATGTTTCTCTTTTCAGCTTTTGTGTATACGCATGATAATTATAGTTTTTTAGATTGGGATCATAACGCCCAAAGAATATGATTTCCTTTGAAATAGATGCTCCTAGCTGCTGATCAGCACCATTATCTGTTTTTTGTGTGTGTGTTTTTTTGGGGGTTTTTTTGTTTTTGTTTTTGGTTTTTTATGGGTAGAAAAGAAGCCCTAGCCATAACCTAGATTATTTCTTTATGTTTTCTTTTCTGAAGAATTACAGGTATATTCTGTTGATAACCACGAATAGATATTAGTTACTAGAAGCAATGTTGAAAAAGGTAAATAAAGTCCTGTCCCACTTAGGGGGGCAGGCTAAGCCCAACTTTCGAAAATATAACTTATCTTCAGGCTTGCCTTTTCAACAACATGATAAATGTGTTGCTTTATAGCATAGAGAAGGCGACAGGCCAAGTTATTTCTGTGAGAAGGGACTGGGAATGTAGAAGCAGAATGCCTTAAAAAAAATAAAACCATCTATTGACACACCAGCTTTAGGAAGCAAGCATCATGAATCCCCTCTTCCTCTCCCCCTCCTCCTAGAAGTTCGTATTTCAGTTTGCTCCCAAAAGCTCACAAGTCTGTGCCAGACAAACACACAGAGCCTGCAGCAGTCCCACAGAGGCCACTCAGAGGAGGGACAGAAATGGAACAATCAAGCCCAGTCCTTGCCCCTCTCAGCCTGCCAGGCTGCACAGGTCCACAGGGTGACTCTCGCCTGGCCCTTGACTCCATTTCCCTGCCTCCTTTCCTTTCCCTCCCCTCCATCCCAACTCTCTGGAGTCAACCGTGAGGCCATCCAGTCATACGTTGTCCATCAGATGTGTTTACTTTTTCCGTGACAGCCGACACATCTGGAGCACATATTCAGGTTATTCCAGTGCCACTAGACACATTCCACAAGATCATTTCAGCGGTTGTTATGGCGATCTTCTTCCCTCCAGTGATTTTCAAGTTGCATGACAGAAATAGCTTGAGCTAACCAGGGGGACAAAAGTCAACGGGATCAGGAGGGGCTTCTTTCACAGAATGAACTAATTAGTGACCCTGCTTTCTTCACAGGGCAATGAGCATATGGTTTAATAAAGTGAGTCTGTGACAGTTTTTGGTTGGTTTTTTTTTTTTTTTCCCTCGTCTGTAGGCAGAGCTGTCACTGGCTGAAAACTTTCCTGTTTTTACTGGTGGGACCATAGTCTGCTGTCTTTCAACAGAGTTTACTTCACAAGTAGAAAATGTTTGCTCCTGAGAGTTTAACTTCAGAACTTTTCCTTGGCTGCAGGCTGCTTAAGTGTAGCAGGTCCTTGAGCTTAAAGAAACAGTACTCATTTCACACAAGGTCTGCCAGTGGCTGTGTGGGGTTTCATACAGGGCTAGGAATTTCCATTTTGTGCTTTCTGTGTGTCTGTAAATATGCTTCTTAGTGTTTGCATGGATTTGGAAACATGTAGAAGCTTATTAGTAAAGTCATAGCTGTAAGGGTTTTCTTACTGGATATCACTCGTGCAGTACATGAACTTTTCAAAGTCATCCCTGTTTTTTACACCTCTCTGTTTATGTTAGTTGTGAGTTCTGCAAAATCTTACATTTCAGCTTTCTTAGAAGGTTTTTTACATTTTTATACTTGTTACAGTTTCTATTTTGTTTACATTAGCAGTTTTACTGTGGATTAAAGCAGAGCACTGAATGCTATTTTTAAATTAAACGTTAGTAAAAAATTCCAAGTTTACTTTGATCTCATTTTTCAAATAAGAACTGCATTTTTTTGTGCGTATTTACAGAATATTGTTGCCATACACAGCTCCATTATGATTAAATTTGTGCCATTTTTTATACTTGATTAGTAAGCACTGTTACACTGAAGAGAATATGTGGATTACAATAAATTATCTAAGTTTATGATGGGAGTTATAAGTATTGCCATAGATTTAGAAAGCAGTCCTTAAAAATACTTGGTATTGTTAAACCTTTGTAGCAGTAGCAATATCAACAAACAGCAGTGCCCATGACAGTGGGGACTTTCCTCTCCTAAAGCGCCACTTACCCATCATTAGCATGTTGGCAGTCCAGTCTCTTTCTAAATCTTGTGTTGGTGTTGGATTAATTTATGAGTTCTGAGCATGCCTACATGCAAAAAAGTGTGAGCATTTATAATTGCAAGCAGTATGTTGAAATCCCATGGTGCTATATTCAAAGTGAAAATTAGAGAGATAAAGGTTTTTGTTTAATTATTTGGAGGCTGTCTGATTGCTTTTAAATTAGGGAAATGTGACAGACAGTGACATGCAGAAGGAAGTAGAAGAAAATTGAACAGAACCTTGACTATAAATCAAATGATTTTCTGCTTTCTTCATTAGCACTGGGGATGGCTTTCCCCGGTCTTACACATTCCATTTGCGTGGTTACTGCTGAGATTGGTCACCAAGACTGCTTGAAATACCTGCCCTCAGGAGGGCTCTAAGGGACACAGAAAGGTCACATAATTAGACCTGATTTTAATTCATAGAGACCTGTTTTTCACTGTCTCTTTATGTTTCTGCTAGTTACACGTTATTAACTGGAGTGAATTTTAGCACCTAAATTAGATACTTAAGTATGTAATATGCAGAGGCAGAACTCAAGTTACAATGCTGAGGATAGTTATACAATTATGTTTCCCTCACCAGATGTAACTTTACAGTAATTAAATATAATGAAACTTAAGTATTGTAGTCAGTGTTTTGGTAGCTATTTCCAAGTCCTATTGGAAATATCGCTTAAATCATGGTAATTAGTGCCAGTTATCTGTGAATTTTAATAAACAGAAATAAGGTACTATACTAACCCTTATTTTTTAAAAAAATAGATCAAACAAGTGTATTACCATCAAGCCCTTTCTATTTTTATTCCTTTCAGGAATACTTTGTTATGTCATCACTGGAAATTGGGTTGTTTTTTTTTACTTTCCTCGAAGCGATATAATCTTTTTCTTTCTATTTAGCCTTCAGCTTTCCCTCTTCATTTCTTTGGAACATACTTTTAATGTTGGACTGTTCAGCTTTGAACCTCTGTAGAAGTTAGTGAGGAGAGGTTGCTTATTTGGAAACAGTCCTCCCTTCCTTTAGAATATTTGGAAAAATGGGTTCTATTGTAATTTGCCCACATGTAAATGTGAGTTGTCCTCTGCAGTTAGTTCGCTAGAAGAAACTACATAGAAGTCTGCCTTTGGTCCACAGTACATGGGATTTGTACTGTGAGGCTGGAACTTCAGACTGCTTTAGTACTAGGAGCAGATTACCATCAGCAGGATTGAATCCTGGTCTTGGATTTCATTCTTATGTCAAGCAACAGTTTTATTAAGACAACAGAAAACAGCAAGCAGCTTAATAGCATCAAGCAGATACTGTAATTGTGTTGTACAGATGGCTTGCATATAACATCTAAATAAATAGTGGGTTCAGACTGGTAGTGATAAAGCCAACTAAGATGGTTTTCCCAGTTGTGAAATGTTTGTGTAAAGAATGACCTGTTTTGGTTTTGTTCAAGTCTGACAGCTGAAGATGCTTTTAAAACCTTCTAGTCACTTAGAGTGGAGCTATAGAACTTTGGTTTGGTAGGTTTAAAAGGCAGATCATATCCATCACTGAAATAGCAAGTCTCAGGATTATGAGAGAAGATTGGGGACAGGAGATGAGAGCTGCTCAGTCCAGTTTACATTTGTCACTAGTGACTAGCTTTTAAAAAATGTATTAGCTGTGCATGGTGGTAAGTAAGTTCCAGCTGCAGGGGATTACTGCTCTGAGTGGGTCGGGGAGCTTGGAATGCATTCAGTTCCATCAGGGGATTTGTGACCCTCATCATTAGCCTTAACATTGCTAAAGCACTAAAGATTAAGAACAGAGCAGTGTCACCTGCGCAGAACTTCAGAAAACTCCCCAAAATCATTATAAACAAAGAAAAATAAAAATTTACAAAAAAAATCTGGAACAAATAAAAACAACCAAAAAACCCACACCCAAATTTAAAAAAAAACACAACCAACCAACAAATCAAGAAACCCACCAGAGAGTGTTCATTCTCTAGGGAAGGAAGTATAGAACATTAAATTGTGGAGAAGGAAGAATCCCTCATGTAAATCTTATAATAGTGAGTGAAAGATTATGCATGTTCCATGTCGGAAATAGAGGAAAATATGTAGATTTTGGCAAAATATAAGGTCTCAGTTGATTAATTATTCTCCTGAATTATTTAATGTGTCATAATACTAATTTACACCACAAACACCTCCGCAAATACCATCCTGTTAGTGAACATTTTTGTGGGGAGTTTCAAAATCAAGATGTGCTGCAATTTTAAGGAAATATTTCCAAGGGCTTTAGTTTCACAGGTTAGGAGTGAAGAGTTTTACTGGTTTTTTTTTTCAGGATTTTTTTCCACCCCTTCAAGAATAAGGCAAGTGAACACCACAGAGCTTTACTTTTTTCGGGGATTTTGAAATTCAGCTTACATGCCAGCAAGCAGTTTAGTGGCAGGAAGTCTTTCCTAGTAGTGCAGTCATGAACTGGTAAACTAGAAGCATCTGTAAAAATTTAGAGGGAGTATCAGCTTTCTCAAAGCTCCAGCCCAAGACTAATGAGGTGCAAATGATAGTGCTGCATAACCCTTCTCCACCCCAATTGTGGAATGAGATATTGCGACAGAAAGAAGTAAAGAAATGAGACAAAGATTTCAAAACTTACAGGGCCCTGAAACAAAAACTGGGTTTTCAGAAGACTTTCAAATGGTTAAGGTGGGCCAACCTGCATATTTTGCTAGCAAGAAATTCATACCTCCTTCCTCAACCGCAGACATATTTCCATGGCACTGAATACTGACAGATGGAGATTGTGGAGCAGTAATTAATTTTTTTTCTGCATGTGTGTAAAATTTTACCTGTTGATGTACCATCTTAATAAGAGTTGCTCTACTAAGAAATAAACTTCTGCTAATTTGTGTCTCTGATAGATCCACTTCTCCAATTGCACTGCAGAAAGAGAGGAAGGCGGTGAAAATGCAATTTATTTGAAGGATTACATCTGGGGTGTGATCTGCTGTATCTTGACACCAGATGGCAGGTTTAGGCTGACAACTAAAACCCAGTTTAGCCTGGTCAGATGGCATCTTAATATTTTACTTTCTCTGACCGTATATAAGAGGAACTACTTCAACATTATCGCAGTTATTTGGGCTCTGATTAAGAAGTCCTCCATTTAATACTCTCTCTCTTAGTTTATTAATTTTCTGTGCTTCTTACCTCTTCAGTGTTTACATGGAAGATTGCTTCTCCTTGGCAACACCTAAAACGTTATTGTGCGGCTCATACCTTCTTCCAAGTATGCATTGTGGGGGCAGAGGTGTGGTGCCTTTAAGTGGCTGATTCTTGTCATAACAGGTATGGCATTAGCCGTGCTGAATGCTGAGTAGTGACTAGAAGTGACAGCATTGCGTTTGAGGTGCCTGGAGGGCACTCAGTCATCACTCCTACACAGCAATATGCCTTTGAAAGCTCTGTATACAGTTGCTTGCCAGTGTGGAGCGTGCTCAGTAAAAGCTAGAGAGACAGAGGTTTGATTCTTGTGCTTTTATTCACCAGATTTCCAGAAGAAACTCCTAGAAATTCAAGGGCAGATCAGAGCTGTACACTGCTCACTGTTTTTTCGGCTTTCTTCTGTAAGTCTGTGTGTGTGCCTAAGTAGGCTTTCCCTCTATCCCTCCCCTCCCCACACCCCATCCCACATAGCTCCTTAAGTTGGATGCTTAAGTGCATATCTTTCAACTTCAGGCCACCCAGGACCTAAAATCTTCATCCAGCTTCTCACTTCTCTCCCTACCTTCCGCATATATATTTCCACATACCCTGTAAAAGAGGGTGCTTTTGAAGTTCTTTTAGTTCGGCTTTGTCTTTCTTTGACAAACAACTGCAGTAAAGTGTATAAAACTGAAAAGAGAAATTTGACTATTAAGGTGTTACAGAATCAATATATTCTTGCTTAGTAAGTTTATTACTGAATAGTATGAGCTTCTAAAATGCTTTACCTGAAATGGAGTATATGGAGTTCTTATTCCTGTTAGTTCAGTGAAAACAGAATACCAGAGATCGATATAAAATACGGTGGGATGCCATATTTTATCTGGAAGTTACATGTCACAGTATTAAATTTTTTATCAAGCATGAGATTTTTATTACATATTTTTTAACCTTTATTTTTGTAGTATGTCTCAGTGACATCAATCAGCCTTTAAACTAGCCTTGGGCACTTTCTTGTAAAGTTCTTAATGGATTGCTTTTTTAAGGATTTAAAGTTAAGTAATTTTAGAAGGACACTACTGCATATATGGGTATGCTACTACAAGTTTGCCGATATTTGATATTATATTTACATTAGTGTGTTGTTGATGATTTATTTCCAGATGTAGCAATGGAAAAGAGAGGAAGGGAGAAAAAAAATAACTGTCTTCTATAACAAAAAGAAAATATTCACCTTTTACCTTTTACAAATATTTTTTGACAATACTGATTAAGCTGTGAGATGGGGGGGAGCTGGACAGAACTGATTGTGAGACAGGACTGATTGTGAGAAATTTGCATTTGTGAAAAACATGTGTCTCTCTCACTATGAGTTCCAACTGGAGTGCCTCAGTGCAGATTCCTAAGCTGATTTTGGCAGTGTTAAACACACTTTTTTGGTAGAAGAAAAATGTTTAATGTTTACTTTAGTGTTGGAAACAGTGGACATGTTCTTCACTAGTAAGCATAATTTTTTTATATTTCCTCCATTTTTTTTCCTCTCCTTCTTGAAACAGTATTTGATGTAAAAGGGAGAGACCTCTGTCATTTCTGCTTATATATGCCAATAGGAGTCTTAATTGCTATCAGAGAATCTCCTGTGCATTTTCATGATGAGAGAGATTCATGAATTGAGGCTGAGTGATTCTGATGTTCTATGGATTCTTGATGAGTCCTTCAGGGTTTTGGAAGACCTGTAGCAGGCATACAAACACCTTATTAATGGTGATGCAGCCTTTTAGTATATTCAAACAAACAAACAAATCTAATGGCTGAAATGTGGGAAGTTTTGAGACACGATGATCTCTGCAAAAGAAGTTACTTGTGCACGTGAAAACTGAGTTCTGACAGAAAATAGTGCTATCAAGAGTAGAGAAAATTCATTTTAGGAGCAGTGTAGATGAAGTGGTTGACGGTTTAGAAATTTCTAGCATGAATGAAGAGCTTTTATAAGCCAAAAGGGCTATGCATTTTTTTTTTTTTTTTTTAATGTGATGGGCCTCATCTGCAAAATTACAATGTGATAAATTGTCTCAGTGTGCTGTACAGATGAAGTAACAACTGAAAAGTTGAGATTTAAATCTGGGTTCTAGCTCTGAAGCTCTGCAGATTTGGTTGGTCCTTACTGTGGGTCTCATTCAGGGGTCTTTCAGTAGTGAGCAACGAACAGATACAGGTTACTTTTCTGACAAGTACTAATGTGTGCATTTTAGAGAGAAAATTAATGAGAACACTTTCACCTGAGGAAAAATTAATGTGTAATTTATCAGAAAATCTGATCAGACCATCTCTAAGCGTACCAGGATACATCTTGTCCAGTGATGTTATTGAGGGCTAAGGGGTGGTTCAAGATTGGGCATCAAGTTTGTCTAAGCTTAAAGGCTTGTGTAAACAGACACTGGTGGAAACAGGCAAAGGCAGATCATGCAGGATGCTGCAGGATGTTGGGGAGTCACAGTGGTGGTGGAATGTTTTTTGTTCAAGCAAAGTTTTGATAGTTTTGACGATCTTTTGGTATTAAGTTCATCTTACCTACGTAGTAGCGTAAAATGAGAAAATTCAGGTTAGTAAAAAAATATGAAACAGTACAACAAAGTAATTTGAGGAATTTAAGAACTGTGTGTAACTTTGAAGAGTTAATTTAACTTTCAGTAGTTGCTGACCAAAATAATTTTTGGTTGGTTTTCTGAAATGATATCCAGTTGCAATAGTATCTTTAAAATATATATATTTTAGGCATATTTATATTGTCTCTATTTCTTTTCTTCAACTCTGATACCCTCTTATGCTTTCATGGCTTCCCTTTTGACTCCTTACTTCAAGACAGGCAAATAGGAAGACTTGTGGTTTATTCTGGAAGTAAAACCGGTGCTGCTGCGTGAATTGTAGAGTGTCTAAGGAGGTGCTAGTCTGCATTTCAGGAAGTTGCATATGCTGTCTTTGAAGGCTAAACATGTCTCTATGCATATGTTTATGCTCTGCTGAGCTCAGAATCCACTCACTGCCTCTGCCTTTATACTCCAAAGCAAATTAAATAATGTAAAGCAGAAAAACTGTTCTTAGAGAATCTAGAAAAGGGTTAATCAAAATGGACAACTGCTAAAAGGAATCCTTAACTGAGTGCCTAACCATTGTTTGAGCATACAGTACAAATGTGTTCTGCCTAAGTTAGCCAGAACAATGTCTCCAGCTAGTGATTAGGCTCAACTCCAACTTTCACCTCAGGCAAAATTTATGCAGTTATACTACTGTTTGTCAGGTAATTAAAGGAAAAAGAAGTATCAACCTTTTTCTTTTTTTTTTTTTTTTAATTACATGTAAATAGTTGAATGTTCCAATTGAGAAAGGAAAAAAGTTGACAAAGGCTTAAGAAGGAGGCAAACATTTGAGGCTAAGATTTGCATATGAATTCATGGCTAAATCATCTGTCGCTCAAGCACATCTCTGTAGCTGTGTTGAAGATGTGGTGAATCTCTTACAAGTTATGGTGCCATTAAGGGAGGTGGTATCACTGGAGCACAAAGCAGATGGAGAAGTACTTGGACAGGAATCAGAACCTGTTGTATATCAGCTGCTGCATGGGAGGTTGATTGAGAACTTGTACCTCAAAGTGGTTTAGGACCAGTTCTCTTCTGACCTGACTTCATCTGTGGGAGATGTACCTGGTCAGGTTATGCTTTTCTTGTAGCTAGGGAGTGTGCAGCAGAGCTACAACCGTTAACACATCTTGAACTCCCCTGTTACGTGCTTAATGGCAGATCAAATCTTCATTTGTTACGTATTCAGTCTCGCTTACCTGGGCTAGAATTTAGAAAAAAGAAAGTATATGTGTTATGATTTCTGGGGATGTTGCTGTTTACAAATATAATTTACAAATGCTGAATGGCTAGCAATTCAGTGGGCCCCAAATAGAACCTGATGAGTATCAGAAATGAGCAATGGCTCCCAGTGACCTGTATGCATGATGTACACTGGTCTCTGTAGGGAGCTTAAGTATTGTGGTTAGTTTGACTAATACAGATAGAAACAAGTTGTACCATCATTTTTTGAAAAAGGTGAAGGGGAAAAAAAGTAAAAAAGATTGCCTGGATTTAAATTTAGTTTTATGACCATTGGCCAAGAATGGTTAGATTTATTTGCTCCATTTTAGCTAGGTTTTAGATTCTATTTAGAAGAGATTCTGAAAATATTTTGAGGCTATACATTGTCTTTTTTTTCTCTATATTATTGCCAGAGCATTCCAGAAGCAGTCTAGGTGTGTCATAAATTGTTTTGACTCAATGCAATAGAAGTTTTGGGAACCACTGAGCTACCTGCCTCTATTCCTCTTGCATCCTTTGAAATGTTGAAGTATAATATACAGACATTACCTGCAGTATTATTTTTTTTCTTCTAATTTCTGAGTCCTAGATTTACTACTCCCTTACTTTTTACTGTCCATTAGCTCAGCAATGACATAGGACGTAATGATGCCTTTCTGTCAACTTGTTTTCTGTGGTTTACATTCTGCCAGCTGCTAAGTATTTGGCTTGTATCTATAACACCTTGGACTTCTTACCAGCCTTTCATATAAAACATGGGAAATGTAGGACTGCTCAGCTGCTCACAGAACTTACCTGGATGTGCTAGTAAGAATTAGATAGATTAGATTAGATAGTTTAGAGTAACATGTTTAACCTAATATACATTATGCATATTACTCTGTAGGCTCTGGGTCCTGTGTTAATACTCTAATATCCCCATTATGGATTTAAGAGGCCTGCTTCTTTTTTTTGTACTAATAAGATATTTATAGGTAGGGAGCTGTGCATCCCAGTCCACAGTTAACTGAACTTTTGCCTCTGAAGAGATAACTTTGAAACTTCTGAAGTCAAAATGAAAACAGGCTTGCAGTTATTATCCAAGTCCTTCTTTCTGCCATCCTACAAAATAAGTTGGCCATCCAGTTCTGTAATCTCTATTCATGGAAAGTCTAGGAACAAGACCAGATTTGATGAGCCTTTGCAGATATTAATGTGGCTGACTGTCAGGTACTTTTGATGGAATAATTACTGTGATTCTGTTCCTTTCCCTAAGATGGAACATAAGTTGAGTAATAGTATTCAATTCATGGAGACCCTGTAGGATAATTGATATTTGTGTGTAAATAAGTTGTGATGTGTATTTTTAGTTTTCTCTCTGGTGTTTATATATATATTCATTCAGACTGTGGTTGCATGTAAATACCCTGCTGTGAAGGGCTGTATAGCGTTCTCTGATTCATCAGTATTTGTAACCTGTCCATCTATGCCATGATTGCATCTATAGAGGCCAGTACATCTCATACCTTGTTTATTTTCAATCCATGTGGCTAAAGTTTATTTTTAGTAGTGGTGTTTTTGCAACTAAATCAGTTTTATTTGATTATTTTAGATGCTATCGTACTTTTTCTTCTTCAGAACTTCTGTTTATTTTGTCAGAGGTGTCCCATCTCTAGGATTGCCCTTCTTGTGATAATCACTTCTCTGCACTGAAAGGTCTCATCTGTTATTTGATTACTCTATCCAGTACCCCTCACTTGCAGAGGAATGAAGGCACACAGTGTGAAAGGATTATGGGAGTCACCTCAACCAACAACTTCTGAGAAAAATAATTAGTTGTTCATATCCTCTCGAAAGTCTGGAGGGATTATGTAGGGCTTTGGCCTCATGTCTGGACAAGGCAAGAAGAAATCTCAACAAAAATCAATTTGCATCATGCAGAATATCCAGTGGGTGGTCCTGGAAATCCAGCATTAGAAATAATTTTGGAAGATGAGACTATGCTTAGTCAAGGGTTCCTGACATACCTTACATTCTTCTGGAGTGTGTCATTCAGCTGTCAATAAATGAGAGTTTGTCGTTCATACCTGAGCTCACTTTGTCAGCTTTCACAAGCAGATTACACACAGTATGATTCCCTTCAAAAGAGGCAACATAGCCATTAGCACTGCTCGTCAGAATGAATTTTCTTGAAAATACAAAATTGACCCTCTGAACTGACTTTTGCAAAATAATGCTGGAAAAAAGTATTTAATTCCTCATCCTACTTTCTCTTTTCTTTCTTGTCAACTCTCTTTGGGACTGTGCTGTCAGATAATCATCAGACGTTTATAAACAGCCTATAGGAATGTGATACAGTACCTCACCAGTTTTCAACACTGTCTTACTGCAAGCCCCTTTCTTGATGGGTCTCAGAGACTCATCAAATAAAGATTCCACAGTCAATTATTAGGAGAATGATGTGACCACCTAAAACTGTTTTATATGGGAGGAAAATTTTTTTTACAGAAGTTATTTTTGGGAGCCAGGGAAAAAGCAGAATATTTATCAGTCCTGGATTTAAGAGGGCAGAACTCCAGAATTAAAGTTCAGGTTGATGGCACTTGTTGCTCTATGAGGATTTTTATTTTAACCTGCAAGGTTCTTTCTGCCATGCCTTTTCTTTGTGGTAGGCCACTGCCACTTCTAATACCACTGTCTACTGGACCTTTCCATGAAGAACCTGAAAAAAACAAGTTGTCATTATGCCATATCTATAATATTAGCTCATAAAACAGAAGATGGTGCATTCTGAAAACTGCACAGGAATTCTCTCTTGCCAAAAATTTTACTGTTGATTAGCTCTGACAAAGCTAACAAGGTTACTCAGGTTACCTCTATTCTCTTGGAATGGAATGTGGCCATATTTGGCTGTAGGACATCCTGCACTTATATGCAACCTAATATAACACTTCACATTCATTTAATGCAGATGTCGTTTCAACACTTTGTGCTTTTGAATGCCCTGTTTGATCGACATGTTGGTGACTGTAGTGCAATATGATGACTCCCTCTCTAAGTAGAAAGCAAAAGTTAGGAAATAATTAGCAAAGTTTGCTTTTCCCTTCATTGTTGCTTTCCAGATTTGAAAAGTTTGGTCTCCACTAGGGTTGTTTTTCACTAGACATCTCAGAACCAAAGGATTACTTTACATTTTAGTGTCTTGATAGGTAGTATTTTATATTAGCAAGGTGATGTGGGATCCACTCATTTCGATGGGAAAGCAGAAGATCTATGAAATGGATGTCTCCAAGAACATCTGTGGGCCTCTTATCTATCTGGAGCCTGTAACTAATTGCCAAATGGATTTATGTGTTTCAGTGTACAGTAGACCACAAATCGGAAGAGGGTGATACCCTGTGTGCTGCTTTCCAGGACAGATAGCCTGAGGTCTACTTCTTCTCTTCAGATGTCAACAAGAAATGCCAGTGCTTCTGCTCCAGGATTCCTGTATTCCTGATCTTGTAGGGAAAGATATTTAAGCACAGCTTCCCTGACTCATCTTCTACTAGCAGCCCTCCCCAGGGTTAGGCAAGAAACAACATGATTGATCCTTCTGGCTCCAGCTTGGCTGGGGTAGTTCTGACTCCAGCACCCTGCCTTTGTTCTGACTCTGTTTTACAGTGAACTCTCACAGATTTAATGCCCGAACTTCACATTCTTCGACTTCATACTATGAACACTGGCTTCCAGGTGTTCAATCTCACTTTGCTTGTCCTCAACCAGTTATATTTGCAGTAGCAGCAGAAAGAATGGCAAGAATAGCAGAAGCTGATGCATGAACTATGTTTTTTACATGGACTACTGTGAAGGTGGTACCTCCCTCATGTCTTTGTTGCCCGTATGGTTGTGGATTATCTTTTAATCCTAAAATGTTTCAACCTAATACCATCTTTGGTGCATATTCAGCCATCTCGAGTGTGTATCCACATGTGGTAGGCATTTCTTTGTTTTTTAAATACCACAGTTCTTTGACGGAATAGGATCTCTCTTTTAGTGAAGTGCCTGTTTTAGAGCGGATCTGACGTCTTACTGGGTACCTTTTAATGAAGACTGCTCTTCTGGTGGCTTTTAACTATGACTAAAATAAGGGAAATAAAGGCCCTAATATTTCTCCACATGCTGCCTTCCACTTTCCCTCTTTGATTTCAGATATCTATATATTAACATGTTTTCAGCCTTAGGTCAATCACTATTGTTTGCTTCAGTGTTGACTATATCCATTCCTGAAATTTAAAGAAATGCTATCTGAACCTTCAACAGCACTTTTACCACTCATTTTGCCATTGCAGAAGCATCATGACATCATGATTTCTTGGGAGTTGCATTTTTTTATTCAACTATATGTTTCTCTCATGTTTGGTGGCAAACACTGTGTACAGGCAGGTCTTTGAAAGAGGAAAATTGATCAAGTGTAACTGGGTTTTTTTAAGAGATATGGTTATGCTGTCAGGACAGGTGAGCTGGATAGTTCCATATATTTGTCTCATGTAAGGGCAGAATGTCACATGGCCAGCAGTGGCCAACCATGTTTTCTTCTAAGAGAGTAGATGTAACCTGAGATAACTTGCAACTTTGTCGGTAGTAGGACTCAACATGGCCTTTCTGAAGACAAAAAAAATGTTGTCTTAGTAAGTACTGCTAAGTGCCTTCCCCCACACCTTGATTGCTGCTTTGATGAGGCAATATATGCCCTCTGTTACCCCAGCGTTTCTGAGCTTATCAGTTTCATCAACTCCAGGAGTTTTTCTGATATCCCAAGGAGAAGTGGTAAGAAGATGAGCTTGGACTGCAGACGCAGATGCCCTCTCAAAGAAGATTAACCAAATTCAAGTTGCTTTTTTCTCCTATGAGGGAATCCCTTAGTGCAGGTGTTCATAGTGTAATGAAAAGGCAAGAAGAAGTACCATGAATTTGTAATGGATTTTGTGTATATAGTGCCTTTATTTTTCTTTTTTCTTACTGCTGAAATTGGCTACCTTTAGTGTTTATACGTAGTACAACATTCTGAAAGGTGTTTTGGGTGTGCAAGCAGCACAGAGTCTTAACATTCTTACTGAAGTCAATGTACTGAAATCAATGGGAAGTAGTTACTGAAGTCAGTGAAAACAGAATTTAATGAATAATTTGTTTCCAAACTGTTGACTCTTTTCTTTGCCTTTCAGGATAATTATATGTTTCTGTAATTGTATATGCATCATATAGGCTACAAAAATATGAGAGGGAATGCACATACAACTGACACATGAAGCATTTTGGTTTCCTTTGAGACCTGACTATATGCTGAATACCATTATCCCTCTGAATGCCTTAGGACTTAAAGTTAATATGCAGTGAGAAGGCGCTTGTAAGTCCCTGTGGATCTATGTGGTTTACATTGTTAATTCACTGTAGGAGTACAAATGATACAATACTGAGTGACTCCAAGTCTTCTTCTGGGTGTGCAGCTTGACAAATTGTTAAATTTCATCCTGGAAATCTTTTAATAGGCTTCTTTCTACAATATTTTTTGCAAGTTGCCTCATTTGTCATTTAACTGGAGTGTTGTCATCATCCCTGCCTGTGATTTTCTTTATTCTTGGTGGGAAAGAGAGAGTGACAGATGGAAGACAAAGGATGTGAATGTCTTACCCCTGCAATTTCTTAGATGAGTCATGCATGTTGATATTTACATTAAATGATGAGAAAACTTCAGTTGCCTACTGTATCAGAGGAGGAGACTAGAATTTTGTGACTACTTGTAAATCTTTTTTTTCTAAAAAACGTTTTTTCTTTTTTGTCAGGACAGTATGGTGAGTAAAATGTGTGGTCCCCACCCTTCTATAGCAGGGATGAAGGAATTAAAGGTAGTCCATGAGACAAGAAATGAAGAGTAGAAACAAGCAGGACCAGAAAGCACAGCTTGCAGTCCATTGATCTATGTCACCACACACTGTTGTTCCTAGTATATGGAGCATAATCAGAAGGGATGAGACAAACCAAATCCTTTAGCCCATGAAGGTTACAGTGTTCCAGATGCAATGCCAAGTGTAATTTTTGAGTACAGGCTGCTGCTCCAAGGAGACGCAGACAGGAGTTATGCAGAAGTCACCTAAAAAGTATGCCTGAAGTCCAGGAAAGAATGATGATGTATTTTTCAATTTTGTTTGGTTTTCTTTAAAAAAAAATATATATATATATATATGTGTGTGTGTGTGTGTCTGAGAGGGAGTGAACTGAGCACTGCATAATTTCAATGTCCTTACGTAAGGATGTTTAAAATAGCAAATACTTGGCTTATCTGTAGCATCTTTATTATCATGTAAATAAGCCTTTCAACATGCCTGTGTGTAGTTTCATATTATTGCTTGAATTTTATATGTGTATAAAAAGAAGCAAAAATTGAAATTATTTACCTAATATCCCATGGCTCGTCATCTGACATCAAGAAATAAATGTGCATTTTCATACCCAGTTGCTTTTCCTAACCATTGGACACGCATCCTCCCTACTAACTTTTACGTGTCAAACTACAGTTACAAAGTGTGTGGGTAAGATTTATCTTAAACAGGTATATTTTGTGTCTGTTAACAACCTGCTACATCCAGTACTGCTTCTTACTCGAAGGATATCCTGTAAAAAGCCAGTTTCTATTTGTGCATGTGGCATATCACAAATTGAAGTAATTTCTGGAGTGAAATACTGAAAGCATATCAACAGCATAAAGTAGCAGATTGCATATAGTAAGACACTGGAGACTGGATTGCAAAAGTGATCAGTATCCAACTGTCTAGATGAAGCTGCAGTGCAATTCAACAAGTACTAGGTTTATAAAAACTGCTATTTTGGTTGGAATGCAGGAGTTAATACCCATGTTTCATAAAAAATTGTCAGCTAAAGGGATGTGTGATTCATTAAAAGTATGCAGTCGTTATCTAAAATTTTCTTGGTTCAAACGGCACCTTGGAAATAAAAAGTGTGGTGTGAGTGGTGAGTGAAGACTCAGAACATGTGTGTGTTTCTTTGATGCTGCTGTAATAATTTCCAAGTCATTTAATATTCAGTATCTGTGGTTTCCTTCTATTTTGAGTACTTTTTATTTTTCATTTCTATCATACAAAGCAATTTCCTTCAAGATCAGGGAGAGAAGGAAGAATGTACATTGTATACATGATGACTGCTCTGTGTTATGACATTCATCTTCAGTCACAAGGTTGGTGGAGATAGTACCACACATCGAGTACTTCTTGCTTAAAAAGATGAATTGTATAACACCGCTCAGCCATGATGAGGACACTGTTGGTGTATTAATGTCTCTCTGTTAACATTTAGTTGCTATTTTAGGCTATGTTCTCAGTTACTAGCAAATGAGCACACAGGAAACCAGGCAAACCAACCAGATTTAATTCAGTTTGCCCCATTTTTCTTCTTTTAATCAATGCCTTCATTTGTCATTGGATACTATTGTTTATTCTGTTCACACTAGAAATAAGGCACAGTCTGATCTTCATCATAATTTCAGCATAATGCAGGTTCAAAATGAGTATTTCTCTCTCTAAACTGTCAAAATCCCTTCTGTACTGTATGCAAGCAGGAGAGCAGTATTGTTCCCTTTTTGTTCCTAGAGACTGCTTTGCATCATCTGGAATTTCTTGGACTTTGCTAGATGAGTTAGCTATAAGAATCCCCAGTTTGTTTCTAAACTGTATTTCCAAGATAGATGTATGATTGATTAATAGCTTCCATGCCAGAATGGATGGTGCTATCTGATTTTAAGGAGCTGTAGGAACTTTGCAATCTCTCTCTAAAACTGTAGCCTGTGGCTGCTGTGATCAGCTGAAATGCACTGACTGTCCCAGGCTTGTACTTCTAGGGTTTGGTGGCAGGATCTTGCAGCGAATTCGGGCTTGAGGTGTAATGACTTCTATAGTTGGGGAAAAAAAAATAATAAAAAAAAGATAAAATCCAAACCAACACAAATCGAGTAATATTGGCATTCTGGAAATCCATCCTCTCCTTTCCACAGTCCCATCTGTTACCAGTATGCCTGTTGTCCTCAGCGTTCCCTCATTACGAAGGTTAATCTTTGTGCTTAGTACCTGGGTCTAATCCACTTGTATGTGTCTACTGAAACATTCCTGGAAAATTTCCCAGCTGGTTGCATCCCTGTGGGAGAATTGAGTGAAGAAAATGAACTGCTTAGTGTATCAGTAACATGCCTGCAAAGTGGACCAGTTAAACTATGTAAAGTTAAACCATTAAACCTAAATTTCTATTTGCATAAAATGGCAAAGTATTAGAGTAACTAGATTACAGTTATTTTAGTGTATTGGTTTTGGTGAAATCTGGAGATGGTAAAAATTATAAATGTCTGAATTATCTGAACTTTTGACAAAAAAATAGGTGTTCTCAAAGCAGCACAATAATTTCAGAAATTTCCCTTATTTTACAATATGACTAGAGCTGTTCATTCATGGTTGCTAGTCTTCGTGGACACAGTTAGCATGCACTAGGAAAAATGAGGTCAATTCTTCACACTATTTCACATTATATGTAAAAATACCAGAATGTGTGAGAACCTAATGAAATATAAAATACAAATATTGTAAATAAGCATAGTTTCTGAAGACCTGGAAATGCTAAATTTGTTGTTCACCAGAACTTT
This sequence comes from Psilopsiagon aurifrons, assembly GCA_025447955.1. Taxonomy (NCBI): domain Eukaryota; kingdom Metazoa; phylum Chordata; class Aves; order Psittaciformes; family Psittacidae; genus Psilopsiagon; species Psilopsiagon aurifrons. The sequence goes on from JAOEHY010020995.1 coordinate 41,593, forward strand.
AGCACATCATATCTGCATGAATGTATGTCTTTAGAAGTATTTTGGGAAGCCTTATGCTGCTCTGGAATTTGTACAAAATTTTTAGTTGTGCACATGTTAACGGAAGATCTGTATAACCCAGGCACTGTGAATGAAACATATTTGACAGTCTTTCCAAAAGCAGCAGCAACTGGTAGATCTGCAGTAAACCATCCAAAACAAACTGTCACTAAAAACAGCAGTAGGCCACCGCATAACAACCACAAGAATTAATTTGACAATAGCAGTGGTTACGGCCTTGTATGTTCAGCATTGCACATCCCTGTACCTCTGTGTTTAAATTAACCTGACCTCCACAAATTTTAATAATTCCATCTGGTATTTAAGCTGGTGTGAAGATCTCTCATCTAGATTTCTCACTTTTATTGCCCTAGTTATTGTAGTTGGCAAATGGTATTACCCACATATACTGCAAAAATACTGAAAACATGCCTGTAGGTAAGAAACTCCAATGGCTCTCCAGTTTGGGAAAGATTAATCTCAAGCATTAATTGTTATACAGAATTAAATTCTAATGTTATATAATCTGTTAGTCTTGACAGCAGTAGAATTTTAGAAATTTTTAAGCAAAAATAGGAAGCTACAAAAAAAAAAAGGATGAAATCTAAATTATATTAACATAAGTTTTGAAATGCTATGAATGACACATAAGTGAGGAAATAAAGGATCAAACGTTTTGCCAGCACTCTAGTGCCTTTGCAAAGGAAAAGAAAATCAAAATGGAAAATTCACATTGTAGGCTACAAACTTCCAGTCTTGCTCTGACAGTCCCAAGTGCATTTTGATGCTGTATAATGCAGAAGTTTTTTGAAACTTCTAGAGCAGCACTATTCGTTTTAGTGCATGACAACATTAAAAATTCTTCTTTC
>JAOEHY010020995.1:47500-49023 GCA_025447955.1 Psilopsiagon aurifrons
GAGTGACTGGACATTTTGAGATGTCCTAGTGCAGGGGCAGACTGCAAGTGAACTAGGTTCTCTTCAACATATCTATCAGCAAGCAACTGTCTTAAAAAAAAAAAAAAGAGGAAAAATCATATAAATCTTTTTTAATAAAATCACAGAGATTTAGCCAACTTTTAGATATTTTTCGTAATATGAAGGTGGCAACTATTTTTCAGAGGCAAGGTGAAGGATTTGGATTCTCTGCCAGCATTGAGGTTCAGTGGTTGTTGTTGCCCCATAAAGACTTCTGATTACTTCCTACAGCTATAGAATATAGCACATACACTATCTCATGTTTTGCATGAGTCTGCAAACAGACAATGTCTGTTTGATTAGGCACCTTTGTTACCACCCTCTACAAAGGAAAGAGTAAGTAGACTCCCTGCTAAGCAAGGCAGGAAATGGGTATCAAATGAATTTGCCTTTCTAATACTGCTGTTTGGCCAGTGAAGCTGTAATTTTCTTCCTGAAATCACTTACTTCAAGCTACGATAAAGGAAAACAATTAATCTTGATGGGATGAGAAATGCAATTTAGAGGTGAAAGACTCCCTTTAATGTGTTTTTTAACCACACAGGCTACTTTCTTCATGAGTAGTTAATGTATCCCTATATTGTACAATGCAGGGTTGCATAGTAATTCTTTAGGAGTGCAGCGCAGTGTAGTAATTCTGAACCACTAGATCAGGTATTGGAAGCGATGTACCTTCCATGCTACTCTGAAGGATCTGTGTCCGCCTGCTTAATCCCACTGTAACAGGACATATTAGTTTAGAAAAATTGCCGTGCAAAAGTAAGCATAATAATTTCAAGATCAGAATGACTTTCATTCAGAGTTTGCTTAGTGTTTCTGCAAAAACTGCCCATGGAAGATAGACAGGCTCTGAATTTAAGGGAAAAATTGGGTGTCCCGGTACACAAACTTGTTTGGCATTGTTCTTGAAGCCACCCAGCATTTGCAGGTTTACCCTGAGTTTGTCTAAAGCTTTGCTACCACCTGTCAAGTGCCTGTTTCTTCCTAGTGGCTTTACAAACCCCTGGAGGGAGTGCTGAAATGTTGAGATTGATGCAGTTTTTGCTTTGTAATCAATTAAGAGTAATCAACAACTGAAAATATAAATGCCATTTTTTTTTTTTTTTTTGTTAAAATTGTCACAGAATCAAAAGAATAAAGGTTAGTAATCTTAAAATAAACTTGGTGGTCATTACAGTAACAAATGAAAATATCTGGAGTCTACTGCTAATGAAGTGACTCAACAATGCCCGAATTCATCCCCTGCCGCTTTACCTTCTGCCTGATAACCCTGTAATAGACAGGACAGATCACGAGAGGAGAGGAGGATTAGTTTTATTTTCCTGTCCATGCAGTTGCTTCTTGTTCCTTGTAGTAAATGAGTTATATTTATTGCTTCTGTGAAATGTGGTGAAAATTTCAGCAGTGGAAATTCTAGCATATGTTCCTAGTTAAAGATTGAGAGAATAAACAGTACATGTGGG
>JAOEHY010020998.1:0-19053 GCA_025447955.1 Psilopsiagon aurifrons
TAAAACATTGGTGTTATCAGCGCTGTTCTCAGGCCACAAGTCAAAAACACAGTGCTGCACCAGCTACTAAGAAGGAGGAAAAATGACTGCTACTGCTGAACCCATGACAGGACTACAGAGACAAATACTATTACACCGTATTCATCCACAGCTTCCAATTACTGTCCTAAGTGTTACAAATGGCTCACCACAAAAAGTGAAATTTCTGTTTCAAGTTTTCTCAACCGCATCAGGATCACAGGATCATAGAAATGTCAGTTGAAAAGGGTCTCTGGAGATCACCTTGTCCAGCCTCCCACTGAAAGAAGGACGCTCACCATGCCTGCAGGATGCTGGATAAAACCATCTGTAAATTCTTTGTATCTGGTCTCAAAAACCTCCAAGAATGAAGACTCTATAATTATGCAACCATGAGCCAATGCAACCAGACCAAACAAAGAAAAGTTGAATGGAAGGCACCATCCCAAAGGGAGAACCAGATTTCATTGTTTAATCTAGTATTTTGACTTTGAGAATATTCTGCAGAGGCTTTGGGGCAATATATTAAAACAGGGAATTTGTTGATTGATACTTTCACAGCAACTATTATTAATGAAAAGGAAGTCTTTTTAGGCATATTACTGCACACAAAAATGAAGATACAATCTGAAGTTCAAATTCCGTAAGTCACAGAGGAATATTTTGCTGGGAAAATAATACAAGGACTACATATCACTGATTACTTGCCCTGTTCTTACTCTCTTTCTTTATAAGATGTTACTGGCTACTCAAAAGTAAAGGATACTTGGTTAAAAAGACCTTTGGTCTTTTTGTACCCTCTGAAGTTCATCATTTGAGTTCTTGCTCTAAAACCCAACAGATTAATGCCCTCCCATTTTGGGAGGGACTAAATGTTCCAAAATATGAGATCTTAATTCTACAGATCAAGATGGAAAAGAGGGCTTAGACATTTAAGGGGGCTACATATTTTCTGGCTGTCATCATCTTCAAGCTATGATATTGCTGCTTGTTGTGGGTTGTCTTTAAATCTCTGTGTCTCTGCTTCACAACCTCAGTAATAACCCTGCTTAGCCATACTTCAAGAATTTATATCTAATATATAGCTAAACCCTCATATGTCAGGCTAATAGATGTGATTTAACAAGTATCCAGGTAAAAAAATTAGAATTGCATCATCACACATTTGTTGTATACTCCAACATAGTTGATTCTATGATTCTTTAGACATTAGAAACAATTGCCAGATCAATTTCCACAGTAGAAAAATTGTAGAACAAAAAAAAAAGATGCCTAATTTAACAGTATCTTTAGAATGCCAACACAATAATTATTTCAATTCCAAGATTTTGACAGGCAAATAGCACCACTGTAATACTGAATATACTGAGTGTTCAAGTGAAATGATGAAGATGACAAATTCCAGCAGATTCTTTTGCATCACTTCCATCTTTCCATGCTTTTGTTGTTTATACACCCTTTGGTTTCTTTGCCCCTGACTCATACATGCATCATCTCTATTTCTGGGAAAATATTATAGACATTTTGTCCTTGGGTGTTTGTCACTGGTGGGGGGCAGGGTGAGACTATCTAATGCATGGAATGTAGATCATGAAAAGCTGAGAGCACTCAAGATGTTTTTGAACCAGAAAACAGGCTTTACTGGAATGGGAAAGTAAGAAATTAAGACAGCTTCATGTGGTTTAATTTTAGATGCTTCACTGAAACACCACAGCTGCTCTGCTGGTAACGTCTTTTCTGGAGACAACAAGCTGAGTGTTCTTACAAGGGCTTAGTGCTGGTAAGCAAAGATGCAGCAATTTAATAGAACTTTTTGTTTTCTCTGAAGAATTGCTGAGGATTCCTCTTTCCCCTCCTCCCGTTGCTCATGAGCGAGCACTGCAAGGTACATGCTAAAGCTTAGACACTACCTCACAATCTCCAGCCCCTTCCAAGGCAACCAGTAAAGGGCACTTCACATTACTGACAAAGGAATTTGGGACAGTTGGAAAGTGCTTCACTTGTTTTTTCCATTCCAGTTCTCTTTTTCTGGGCTGTCCTTACCAGAGCCTGCTCTGGGTTTTGGCTCTTCTCTACCCAAAGCTGGCCAGAATAATATCAGTTATGTAACATTTGCAGGCACTCCTCTATTCTTCAGACTGTTCCTTTTCACCACCTTACCCCACATTCCCCATTTGCCTAATTGCATTTCCTCCCCTACCTACTTTATCAAATTGTCTCCTTGGCTGCCACTATCTCTGTGGGAATCTCTACATAATATTTAGAATTATGTGCTACCCTTAACTCCTACTTCTGAATTCCAAAGTTAAAGCATAATGCCGCTCTCCCTGAACACACTCAAATGGGTGCCCAATAACAAGTTACAAAGGATGATATTCGTATCTCAGCCACCAGCACCTATCTTAGGAAGCTCTCATTTCCTAAAACGGCAGTGGAGAATAACGCTTTTCCGAACTTAGGTTATTCATTAGGCACAGTGAATATCCTTAAACATTCCTAAATATATGACACAAAGGCCTTAGAAGCCTAGATTCATGTAGGAACCAGAATTTCCTTCAGTGAAAGCAGAAACCTCTCTTTTGTGGTTTTGTATCCCAGCTAAATTTTAGGGAACTAGGAGGAGTGATGACTTGCAAGGTATAAATACACTGCTGTTGATTCTTATTATTGGTCCTTCTGATGCTCTGATCCCCTCCCTCTGTCCTTATCTTGTGTGAAGAGCATCCCTTTGGCTGCCAGCTGTCCCTCCAGCTCAGGTTCTACTCATTGCCTGGGCTTGATCCTGAACCCACATCTCCCAAGTCATGTCCCACACCTGAATGATCCTGAACCTGTGTCTCCACTCATGCCCTGAAGTTAGGCTTCTAAGTCTAATTTTTAATGGTAGCCAGGTGGTTACGGAGGATTTTGAAGACTACGGAACCTACTGATCTCCAAACCAATGTTTATACAAATGGAAGGCACAGGATGTTTAATGTCTGTCTGCTACAGTTCAAGTGCAATTAACCAGAACCACACAATCCTCTATCTTTGTTTAACAGCTCATTTGAAAATAACAAGGTGATTCCCTTTTCAACAGTTGAGGCCCAGAAAACTTAAGATTAGAGAACTTCATTCACCTATTGACATCTTACAAGAGAATAAATTAGAAAGCTCTTTGGGGATTTGGAATCCTCTGATTGCAGAAGCTTAATCTTAAATAAAACAGATTATACATTACAGGAAATAAGAGACACTCAGAGTTACAGACAAATGCATATTGCAGGTAATTTCTCAGTAAAAAATGCCTACTAAGAATCTGCAAGTTTGTCTGCAAATGTAATACTGTCCACGAGAGGAAGCAACATCATACATAAAGGACAGAGAAGGATTTTAGCACTGGTAATGAGAGAAAAAGGTACCATTTAGTCATTTGAAAATATGTGATGTTTTTCCATCTGATTTTTAACAATAAAGGGAAAGAATCAAGAAGAATAAATTTTGAGGTGCCAATTCAGACGTACAAATGTTGTAGTAGATCTAATTGGCCCTTGTAAAGATTCAAAGGGAACTGTTGCAAATGGTAGAGCAGATCAGAATGCTATTAAAAAGGAGCAAGCAAACTTGTGCTAAAATCCCCCCTTAAAATAGCATATTCAAGGCCTAGACATTTCAGCTTTTCCTGTAATACCTGAAGTATAAGAAAAGAGAATGTACTAAACTGATATTTAGCCCAAGGGAAAAAATTTGGGTGGATGCGGAGGTTGAGCATAATGTAAGTCCAGCTATGAGTGAGACAGTCAGGAACAGTCTTCCTGGGTAATTAATCCATAGAGAAGAAAAGTTCAGAGGCAAAGCAATCAGGAATGACTGCAGCAAACGGGAGAGACAAGTTAAATCAGATGTTTCAACTACTGTCATGGCCGTATTTCATGTGCGCTTTATCATTCAGTTTACTATCAGTAAAGAGTCTTTTAAATGAAAAAACTAAGGGAAATACAGAACGCAAGATAAACCTTGATTGAAAACCTCTTTAAATCCAATTCACCTAAGCCATAATACTTAAAACTATCAGACTGTTAACTGCTATCCCAGTTGTTCAGTTAGAGCCTTAACAGCAACCTTTGAAAGTTAGCAGACTCCCACAGGAATGCAGAATTTCAAAATGCAATTCTGTTGCATGTCTTTTTCCACTCATCTACCTGATATAAAACCAATAGATTAAAGTCAGATTGCATAGGAGTTTGAAATGTAAAAATCTGGATATGTTATTAAATGCAGACAATCAGCAGTAGCAAGAGCATAGGGAAAATTCTACACTTCAAGCCATGATTTTTCTTTCCAGTAACATTTTTGCAGCTCTATTCTTTACACAGTCTGAGACTCCTCAAGTTCAGTCTGTCCCCTCTGCAGTTCTCTGGTGATGCAGTCTGCAAACATGCTAAGTACTAAAGCCCTCAAATATACACGCCGGTACTTCAAAACCTTTGAAAAGCAAGCCTCTTTCAGCTTTTCCCTTGACAGGAGCTGGTGTGACAGACACACAGCTGCTCAGACATGAATAAGGGCTTTTTGAAGCAAAACCCATGACCACACCAAAGATTCAAAATGAGACTGTAGCAGAAACATGCTACCAGAAAGTCAGGGATAAGTCAGAGCTATAGGCGCACCTACGGTGGTGTTTGTGTTTATAGGCAACATTAGTAATTAGCAACATCTTGGTTTAAACAATAGACCAGCCATCTCCTTGACTTGGCTCACTAGCAGGTGACCTGGTTACAGAAAATAAGTGCCTGCAAGACTGGAAAGTTCTCAAAATGATAAGAGGTTTACAATTAAAACCATTTCATGCCAGATTTCATCACACTGAATACCTGAAGTAGATAACTTGCACATCTGCTAATAGTGTACGTCATTCCTTGACTGTTTCAATTGATAGTACAATCTCCTCTGAAGAAAACAATCACAGATTTTTAAAGCTTTATCTCCAGAAACTTTCCCCTCTCCAATGGCTTAATTTCTGAAGAAAACAGAAATCTGCTTTGCACTGGAGAGGAAGGCAGGGGGAATGTCAGTGTATACAGTGTCTGTGACTCTGTAACAGTCCATGAAAGATCTTGCCTGGTCAGTATTACAGTTGTTCTCCATTTTTACATGTTTTCCTCTATAATAAGGCTGAACGGCACTGCAAAGATTTCTCCCTGGCTGCTTGCTGATGCTATGCTATAGAATGAATACAATCACTAGAGCAGTGAGATTGGCCACAGCTCTCATGCTGATACTAATGTGATTTCTGGTAAAATTTCCATACCCCCTCTTAGCTGATGCTATAAATAACAATCAGTGCAGCCTTACATGGCTAAGTCTTTATAAAGTTTCTGATGGTGCCAAAATATCCTGTTTCTCTGTGTGCCAGATGCTTTTAATAAAGTGACTTCCATCTTACAGAACTGTGTTTGCATTACCTTCATCCCCTAAGCTGCTTACAGTGGTACTTGCAGTTGGATCAACTTTTTTTCCTTCTTGCCCTTTTGCCTCTGTATAAGACATAGGACCATTATTTCCTGAAGCCACCCACAAAGAAGAAAGGATATGTATGGACAACCTCTTCTTGAAGGCGTTTCACATTGATTGAAGACTTTGTTCCATTCAGGGCTCACTTCCATGGTTTTCAGAGAAAGCTCTCTAAAAATGGCCAATAATTGAGAACTGTGATAGCTCCCAAGCACTTGAGGAGCCTCCAATTGAAACTATCTTTGCATACATTCACTAAGACCGTAGGTCACTCTGCTGACTATGCTAAAGTCACACTTGCTCTTATGCCCTTGTTCAGAAATGACAATTAAGTCCTCTTTCTCACAAAAGCACAGTTTTCATCATTTTCCCTGTCGGTGACTTAGTTAAGCCAATTTACTAGGAGATGAGAGATGTTATTTTGAACTCCCTTAACCAATTAAAGGATCAAAGCTTGATTCCACAAATCCTTGGCAAGTGGCAGAATCACAGGTAGGCTGTACTGAAGCATTATATTCCTTCCTAAACATGTATTTGTTGTTTGGTTGGTTTTGGTTTCTTTAAAAGAAAGAGGAAACCACAGCAAGGAGCCAGAAAATACCATATCATAGTACAGCTTCAAGACCAAGCAAGCTGTGGAGCAAAGACTGACATTCTGCATAGATTTTGTTTAACTACAATACTTAGTCTTACCACAACTGCATTGATAGGACAGATGCAGAGATGCTGCTGTAGGTATGCACATCTTTGGAGTTTGGATGTTTCCCAGTCTTGATGGCACTTGAAGAGGAAGATAAATACATTTCCACACTGCAATACTGTACTCAGTACCTATGCTCAGTCAAGACTTGACATAGACAGCTTCTCAGCTCTTAGTGCTCTTAATCAAACCCGGTCAGGTCTATGCTCTTCCCCTTGGAACAGAATCACACAGCACTTGCAGGACACTGAGTAAGAAATTCCATTTTTCCCATTCTTGCATCCAGTGCAATTAGCTAACGTATTTATTGTAATTCATGAAAGAGATCTGTTGAGAGCTTAAAGGTCAACTGGTCTGAATGGAAATAAATCCATCTCCTGTACGAAAAAGAAGAAATAAAAGACATGGAAAAAAACAATCAGAGAAAAAAAGAACCCGACCTTTCCATAATGTTTGTATTCCAGTAAGAATGAAACTGAAGCAACTGCTGTCCCTCCTTGCTCTTAATGAGTAAGCACATTGCTGACTGCAGCACTTCTGCTGTATGGGGTGCTGTATGATGGATACTGCCCATAGCCCACAGTGGTGTAAGGTGTTCCACAGAACATCAAGGAAGCTGAGGGGGAGATAAGGGTTTACATGCAAACCATAGGACTGATCCCAGAACTGCTCAGTCTATGATGGCTTATGTTCACTGACTTCATTCTCTGCAGCTCCACTGTTGCACTCTGGTCTATGTTAGAAAACTTCACAGATGAAGTCTTTTACTATTGATAAGGAAGAAGTAGGAAAAAAGTGTATTCCCACACTCCTGCTTGTGTGTTAAGCCATATGCCAGGCACGCAAAACATCTCAGTCTCAATTCTCAAAGCTTTTGGGAAATCTATCAAACCACAAACCCAGGCTAAGTCAGAGTGTGTGAGTCAATGCACTTATTTAGAGTTCAGTAGTAGCTGGGCTCTGTCTCCAGGCTGTGCACACACAGGGTGAAGTCAATTGTTGCTCTGAAGAGGTTCCAGTCTGCAGTAGGGATGAGAACCCAACTCACTGCAGTACATGCTGCAGTTACAAGTTTAATGCTCAAAAGAGGGATTTGAATTCATTTATGCCTCAGAAAGGAAAATCCTCACAATAGTCCTATCTGAACTACGTTTACTTTATTTAGAAGTGGAAAGTAAGGTTGTAAAGGTCATTTTCTGAGATCTGATTACTCTTTACTAAAGGAAGGGTTTTATTACATGCTATTGAGGATTGCATTAAGGCTATTCTATGTGTATTCTGAATCTTCCATTATTGGTCATATTGCTTTCTGCACCACCATAAATGGATTTAGAAAACTAACTGGAAAAAGAGCTGATCTAATTGCAGAAGCACAGCCTCAAGGTTCAAGGCAACAATAAGATGCTATGGGTTGTATTTTCAATTTTCAGCCAAAGATGTAAGAAGCCTCATTCTAAAAAGCATTCTTATAAAAGGGCACCATTAATTGAAAGATTATCCCAGAGAAACAAAACATCTGTTGTAAAGAAACAGTTTCCACAATTTGTAGAGTTAAAAAGATATATCTATTTGTTATTCAAATCCTATTTGAATAATAAGATACTGTTGCAAGAGATGTTACAAGAATAATTTCATTGTGTACCAAAAAAATGTGTCTTCCAGGCTACCAGAGACCAAAGGCAATCTCAGAAGTGGAATTTTTCTATCAGTATACCCAGCTTCACAGCAAACAGCATGAAACTGACTTTAGTATTGATTCAAACAACAAAAATTTATCCTGCTTCAGCATCGCTACTGAAAATACAGTTTTGTTAGTCCTGTAGTTACACATATGGGGCAGACAAACAAACTCTTAGAGTATTAGAGACTAGGACCAGATATTGCTATAGTATCTTCTTCTAATTATACATTGGATCTGGTATTTTGAATAGAAAAGGAATTATTTTAATTACTGAGATACCCCTTCATTAGCTTAGGAAAAAAGTAAGAAGATGACACATAGGCTGTTTCTGTGGAAGCACGTGTTCTGTTCAAGTAATTTTTCAAGTCATCACAGCTACTTGTGCCTGTATTATTTCTCACTTTAACAGCAGCAATGGCTATCCAGTCTAAAATTCTTCAGAATTTGGGAAATTTTAGAGCAAAATACTCTTCAGTGACAACTTGGGCACAACTTTGACTCGTCCCAAACTTTAATGAATCTCAAGGTCCCAATCTCTTTGCTCCAAACAGTCAATATCAGAGGTATGCGTATTTAAAATCCAGGAAACACCTTAGCTGTTCTGGAATTCATCATGATCAGGGCAAAACTCCTCTGATTTGAGGGCAACATTTTCATAGAGGTTAAACTTACTCTGTTGTATTTAGCTAAAAACTACAGACCATTACATAGCTATATTACTTTCACCAACTGTATGCACTCCCTGAGAAGAGTATCAGAGAGTAACATCTTGTGGCTGCCTACTCACGTTTTTATTTATTACCACATTAAGGCCTGGACAGAACAGGACAAGACGTAAAAAAGACTAGAATAGGATAATATGGGACAAGACAGGACTAGACTGCCCTCCATTTGGTTTGATGTATTGCATTTTGATTCTTGCAATGTTTCAAAGGGATCTGAACACTTTTAGCTTTGTTTCTTCAGAAGGAGTCAACATAGTAATTTATACAGATCCTAAAGCTAGCTATAGATTTTCCAGCTGGCCACTTGGCTTAAACCCAGGTCCCCCCTTCACATGAATTTATAGATATTTCATGACAAATGCAAAAGGACTTTGTTGTTCTTAGTCCAGTTCCTAGGATCTTGTAATTGTCATCACAAAGACTAGTACCTTGTCTGCATTTGCAACAAAGAGAGAAGTGATTGACCAGTGTCTGGAGCTACTCTTTGCCTTTTTCATATTGCTTCTCAGTGTCACCACTGAAAATAGAATTCATCAGTATTGATCAGATAATGTGTGTTGGGGGGTGGGATTGTCCACAAAAGGTTTATTTGGAGACAATTTTCCATGCAATAATGAAGATTTCTTATTTAGCTTCACTTCATGATGAGCTAATGAATAAATCTTACCTCGCTACATCCCCTCCCCTCTGATTTACAGTATTGCATACAGGTAATAGCAATGTAGGAAATCTTGTTAAAAAGTTAGAATGTCTCAGATTTTTCTGTTCATAAGTCCTCCTTTTCTTTGCCTGACATTTCCCCAGGCTTATCAGCTGCTACTATCTGGAAAAGAGTTTGGCAAAAAACAATGGATGGGAGTGGGAAGACAGGGATCATGAAGCTAGAGGATATTTAATTTTGGCGACTTATACTAAGTGGTGAAACCCATAACATACAGCTCTAGCATGATCCCTAATGGATCTTCCAAATACTTTAGTAGCAGAAAGGTTGGGTGCTTTCTTGCATCTTGATGAATCAAAGAAAATGGAATAAATCTTGTCTTCTACTTTCGTCCTCAAATCTGGCTTGCTCTGAAGTCTTGCCAGTATTAAAATAGCTGCTTGATGGGTTTGTGCTGTATAATGTGCTTAAATTACTTGCCTTATATTAAAGTCACCTGCTGCTATGTTGTTCCATGCATTAAAATAGAGAATACCAGCCAGTGTACGCATATTCTGCTTTCTAACAGATTTACGAGACTGACAGGTGACTCGTTGTTAGCCACTTCTAGCGCACCTTAAAACCTTCAGCTGGTTTTCCTAGCTCTAACACCACAACAGCTCCCAGATGTTTCAGACCTTCCAGAATCAAACATGCTGTTAAGGTGCAAAGACATTTATGGGGACTTTTCTTGTTCCTGGTTGCTCAAATGTTGATTACTCTGCATCTGGCTGATAAAGAAGGCTGTTGTCCAAAAAACCCGACCTCTTCAGACAGGCGTCTGCTGTCGTTGTGCAGATAAGATCTGTCAACACAGGCACATTTTTCGCTCAGTAACATTACTCCATAGCAGAGTCAGTCAGGCCAGATAGCTACTGACCATGGGCTGACTTCTCTCTGGTTCAACAAAATCTGGGACATGCACCACATTTCAAGCACTGGATACAGCTCATAGATGTGAGTAACACCACGGATGTCAAGAACTTGCCTTTACTTCTTGCTACCTTTTTATTCTTTTATTGTCTTGGATGACAACTAATCAAATTAATAAGCCTATATGTCTAGGCATTAATGCAAATATCTTTTGAGTTGCTTCAAGTTTTTTGTACCATATAATTAACAGAGCAGCAGGTTACATTTCACTAAGTATTTCTTACTGGAAACAAACTTTATTTTGGATTTCCACTCCCCCTGCCCCTGAATCTATAAAAATAGAGAGCCCTTTAACTTCTCCCATTTTTGACTCAAGCACTGGAATTTCATCTCAAAAAGCACAAGGAAGTGGATACATTTTGGAAAGACTGAATTTATCTTGTTTGACATTTTAGCTTTGATATGATATCATTTTCCTATGATAAAAAGTATGACATTAGATAACAAAGGTTAAAAAAGAAATGTTCTAAGGGATGCTCTAATTTTATTTTTATTATTCTGCCTTTAAATTGTAAGAACCCAATGTCCTGTGAGCATTTTCTATTCAGACTTGACTCTATTTGAGACAAAGAAAACATACGTAAAAGAAAAATATGCAGCAAATAAAATCACAACAAAATTGATTCTTTCTGATTAAGGGGGAACATAGAGTATGAGTTTGATCCAAAAAAGCAAAACATGTCAGAAAATGGGTGATGACTTATCAGGATTAAAAAAAATAAAATTAAAAAGATTGAAATTTAAACTTTCAGCAGAAAGCCAGTCCAAATTAAACATTAGCAAGCTTAGAGACATCACCCTGAGTGACTGGGCACATTGCCTTTACCCTGCTGAGACACTGAATTCAGACCTCTATAAAAGCACATATTCATAGTCATGAACTAAGGTTTTGGTCGAGAGAGTGAACATCAGAGGGGAGGCAATGTCCATTTAGACATCTATCTTCTTGCAGACCACACAGGCTCATAGAGTCTCATGGTATTTTAATCACATCGAGACAGCCTTTCAATTTGATAGTATAATCTTGTCTGAGATTTCAGAGTGCTTCATGCATTGCTACCAGTTACATGCAATGCACACAGGAAATGAAGCAGAGGAGAAGGTGAACAACCAGTTCAGCATCAATCACAGCCTGGAACAGATCTGAACTGCAACCCCCCTACTTTTCAAATAAGTTGCATAAAACATTTCATCTGTGTTAAAGTCAGAGCTTATTTACCTCCTCCTCCCTCGCCCTCTTACAGCCACATGACTCTCATTCCTGTGGTTGCACAAAATGCAATCATATTCATCCTTTTCTTCTAGACATTTATCATTTCCAATTTCAGTTCATTTTATCAGCTGCAAAGTTATTAGTCTGACTTAAAAATCCCATCAAGATCTACCCTTCAATGCTTATTTATATGTTCATCAATTAGAAGCCCTTAAAAATGTCAGAGACCTTCCAGTCTCACTTGGAGCTATTCATGAAGCATCTAGGTTTATAGAAAGTTAACATGAACTGTTAGACAGTTTAGAGAGTTTTGAGAGCAGCTACAAGTTATCTGAACCTTATGATAAATAAAATAAAAGAATAATAAAAAAGAAAAAAAAAAAAAAAAAAAAGGGGAAAAGAAGAAGGAAAAAAGCCTAGCTCTAGACACGGCTAACTTTGCCCTGAGCTACTCTTAAACTGCAAGGTATTTCATTAGTATCATACGAATTAACTGCCAGATTTAGTATTATCTCATTTGATAATATCTCTGTGCTAATCACAGAAGAAAATACCTAATCGACAATGTTTTATCCATTAATGCCAGTGCTTCAACCAGTGTTTTTAACTCATCAAGGGTAACGACAGCTCTTTTAAAGTTCCAAGGGTCAGATTTTTAATGCCTGCTAGCCACAGATTTAATATTTCATCCTTGCATTTCCTGGTGAATACTTCTGCAATTTTGTATAAACTTATTAATATTAATGTTCCCTTTTTATATTTGTATAATATACAAGTTTCTCTTAATAGATTTGTATTCCTTGTTATATTTGTGTAGCCTGCATAAATGCATGCAAAATGAATACATATGAATGCATTGTGTATGTTTTATAGAGCATATAACCTGGAGTTAATTAGGCATGTGTGCTATGCTGTTGTCACTCATGAGATCAGGGCTACTATGGATCAAGGCTGCTACCAATAGCAGATGAAATACTTGTTGGACTAGCAAATTGTGATCACTCGCTTGCAGACATTTGGAGGGATGTTTTAACATTTGCATCACGAGAACTCCAGCATGGACCAGATTTCCATGTTCACCAATGTATTAATTATGTGTTTAACTTCAAGTATATCTTTTCCTTCACAGATTTTAAGATCAGGCTCTCGGTGTCTATGGTGCACTTGTGCTGGACCCACAGACAGTTATTTGTTAAGCAAACTCAGCTCTGGTGGAATTCTGAGGAGTAGATGAATATTAATTTAATGGATAATTAATCTACCTGTTTTCTCCTTCAGGTTTTTGATCACATTGCAATGTCAGTCATTCTCCTGTTTCAAATGAGCTAACATGGTGTTTACCAAGGCTCTTGAGACTTACATGGAAAATGAGCAGTTATTTTGATTCATTGTTGTAACAGATTGTAAACCTCTCCTCTGTTTTTAGAAACATTTACCATAGCAGCTGAAAAATGATTTTTCAAAATACTACTGCTATAGCCATGGGATTAGATCTTGGGTTTAGCCCAAAATACTCTGTACACCACTAAACCCCCTTTTCTAATCCTCCTAATCTCTGTGCATACACACACACAAAATTAAATAGCATACCGACTGGTTTTCTCTTTCCTTTTTTACAGGGGGAATTTCAATCTAAACCAAGCCTACTCTGTATACTATATTACAATCAATATGACCTTCAATTTGTTGATGTTGGCACAAATGGAGGTGGAGAACTATCAGTGAGTATGAGCTGAAGTTTTTTTTTGGTACTAACAGCAGAAAAACTTCTGCTACACATCATTAAGCAGTAAGCTTTAATTCCATGCAGCTCTTTCCTATTTTCTATAAACTTAAAAACTGGACATGAAGCAGATTCTCAAAAAGTACAATTTTAGCTTAAGGTGCTTACTACAGAGTGAAACCACATTTATTTCCCATATTATTAATAAATAGCTGCCATTAAAAATATGACGAATTGTGCACAATGTAAAATTATGCTTGTGATGGTTGTCTTTTGCTTGCCAGATGTTGGTAAGATTTCTTTACCTACTACTCACACAGAGTGTGGAATTTGGATATATCATCTATGTCATGTGCTTTGTAATGTGTGAAATAAAAATGTCTCCTCCCACCCTACCTTCTATCCAGGTTCTCCATGTGCCCTGTGATGTAAATCAGTTATTTTCTGGCTGAGTGGCTGCGTTTTTAAGGAGAGAAATGACTATCAAAATGCATGACTGTGACTGGAAGTGTTGAGGTGAACTTGTGAGAAACCTTTGCTCCTAGACAGATGTTTACCTTCTAACTTTTTCTCCTCTAAATCAGGACACAAATCAGTGCTGCGGTGTCAGATACTGCCACATGCATATAAATTTTGTCTTATGGTCAGCCTCTAGGAAATATAGTACTCATGAGCCACACACAGTGAGTCATGTAATCTATAAGGTATTCATGGCATACCACCTACAACTTATGGACCTCAAATGCCCTGGGAATGGGACTGTACATAGGCACAGACAGTTAAATAAACCTCTGCATGATCGAATCACTCCTAACCCCAGGAAGAGCTAGCTGACACTTCAGGCCACAATTGCCTTTCTCTTCTCTTTCTTTTTCCCTCCATGCTAATAAAGAAAGCAGGATGGTGCATAGCCAAAATTCCACTCTGGCTTTTCATTTCTGCACAACTCTTTGCTACCACACTGACCTTCTGAAGCTTAAGTGTCTCTTTGCATTTACCCCCCATACTTCATTGACCTGAACAGGATAGCAGCTGTAGCAAGTTTTCACATGTTAGAACAGGAATGTAGGCGACATTAAACAAGACTCAGATTTTTCTGGAGAAAAGGAAACTCCATATTTCATGCTGATGTATCAACTGCAGAAACATGTTCTCAAACCTGGTCAGATGGAGGTGGATAAGGAAGGCCTTTGCTATCAGCAAGTGTGGTGAAATAACTTCTTCCCAGCTGCTGCAATTAATAGCAGCTGCTGCAAACTCTCACGGCTTTCAGTTACATATAAGGGCAAATGCATTCCCAACCTGCACCAGCCAGCAGTTACAGAACTCTACCCAAAGTTCATGGAAGAGTTTTGCTGTCTGACAAGCTAACTTTCAAGTGTCTTTTACAGAGCCCCTATGCTTTAGTCTTTCATTTCAGAACCTGAGTCTGTGCCACTGGTGTTGCCAGCATTTAGCAATCAACTCTGTTGGGTCGAATTTTCTTAGTACTAAGCAAAATAAGTGTTGTGTTGTGAAAATGCTGTCCATTTAAAAAAAAAATCTCACACAGGCTTTTCTCTTGAGAAAAGACTGATTTTATTAAATTACCGACCACGATTTGGGGTAAAACAGTTTTAAAAGTATGTTTTGCAAATATTGTTCCAAGTTAAGGCAAATTGCTAATGCCTACCAGTGCAAACTGTGTAAATTGCCATTTTTCTTTTCAGCACAAGTATTAAACTGCTTCAGTGGTATGACTGAGCTGTAGAAAAGCTTGCTTTATTCTGAAGGGGGGCGGTGATTTACAGAAGTTTGCCAGGCTGCTTTCAGAGGCTTCTCTTTTTCAATTTGCCACGATTTACTCATGTGTCTTTCTGCAGCTGCTGCTGCAGATGTGAAGCAAAAAAAAAAAAAACCCAACGAAAAACCAAAGCAGCTCTCTGAACTTTCAGACCATATTCAATTTCTGTTTGTGGCTATTTAGCCGCATACCAATAGGAATAAAGATATTGATCAGTAAGAAATCAGATAACTTCTTAAATCTCAGAACCAGTCAGAAAATTGACTGAAACAAGCCCAGCAAAAACAGAGACCATATGTACAGACCATTGGGGGAAAAAATGTGAAACAATGGTATGTATTTATCATTGCACCACTCATCACCTCTCAGATTTTGCCCACTGATTTCTCCTCTTCATGTAACATCTGACATCCCAAACCACTGAGAAGCTGTGAAGGGCTTTTCAAAACTCCCTTAACCTGCCACAAAATTTTCTTTGCTTTCCCCTAAATGGGAGGTTTCATTGTGAGATTTATGAGCCAGAATGGCAACATTTAATCCCAGGTGAGTAATATATTTCAGACATTGAAGTCTTTCTGTAGAGGCAGAACTGGCAGCTTTATGTCCCTAATGTAAGCAATAGCTAGCTTTCCAGTGGGATATACAGCTTGCAGGAGGCGACCTGAATAACTTGCTGTGGGAAAGAGTACTGGTGTCTCATCACAAAGACTACCAACATGAAGGACTTTCAAAATCAGAAGACATTTTTATGTACATGGAAAAAAAAGGTATTTGAGCGCATTTCTTGTGGTTTAGGTGTATTTTCCTATGTTCTTTGCATATGGATTTCTAGACAGGAAAGAAACAGCTTTAGCGGTGAAACGGCTAAAAAGGCAAGTGCAGTTAATGCATTTCAAATCAGATGACCTCTCTAGGTGGCTGTGGTAGGCACAGCATGGTGTAGTGAGCTTAACAACCGAGTGAGGCAGGACCCATCATTTTACTGCCTTTGATTGAAAAGTTTAACCGATGTTCTTGTAGATAAACCAACACAATACCGTGATATATCATGTATTAACACATTCAGAAAGCTCATTTCCCCCAGTGCCCCAGAACTTGATGCATTACTTCTGCTGGACATGAGAATAAGTTCAGGTTTTTTTCTTAACTCATTCAATTTAGCTAGTAACCAAAGGGAAAACCTTCATTATTTTGAAACCAGCTTGAGATTGTAGGGTTGGACGTCATCTTACCTAACTTGTGCTTTGTGCAGCACAGACATGTACGTCAATTCTGGTCATCTGAGGCTCTCTTTACAGGAAGGAGGCTTTATAGTAAATATTTTTAGGATACAATTCTTTTGAACCTCCACTCTTTGAGAAGAGGAAAGCTACTATTTCATTCCTTTAATGCTAAATGACATCTAGCCAGGTAGCTCAGATGAAACCAGCAGTCTATGTGACACCAACGCTGAGGAAGTTGACACAAGTTCAAGAAAAGCTGGCACAACTGCTGTAAGGCTGCACATCATCTTTACCAATCAAGATGTTAGAAAGTCATCTTCAAAAATATTAGCACCATACTCTATAGCTTCACTGTCTCTTTAGGCATTCAGGATCTTACTGAGGAGATAGTTGAAGGCTTCTTGTGTTCATTGTGTGTGTTGGGCTAGTTTTTAGGGATTGGGTTTGTTTTGTTTCCCAAGCAGCAAATCATTGTGCCCAGCTATTTATAGTTATGGAGGTAGAAGATCATTTCCTAGTGGAACACAACTTCAGATGGAGGCAATTGAGAAGTCATTGAACTTAGCAGCTGTGCAGCTGCGTCACCAAACCCCTCGTGCTGCCCAATTATTTTCCTTGGCGACTGTTTCCTCTAAGAACTTGTTTTTTCCTGACTATGCCTCAGTTGGCTTCTTGGGAAGGCCTGGCCAGTGTTTGTTGAAGAAAGAGAGAGCATGAGTTTGCTTCTGTTATTCTCCAGAGATCTCCATAGGGAAAATGCTGTTCAACATTGACATTCTCACAGTCTCTGGGGGAGCCTTTAGACAGACAAGGAGGGGAAAAGGAAGTGAGGATGGGGGGAGACCTGCTCTGTGTGACCTTTCTTGCCAGAGGATAAAAATCAAAAGAGAAAAAATAAATCTATTTTTCCTCTTTTTTTTTTTGTTTGTTACTGTTGCAGCCTGAAGCTCCGCTCCTGTAGCCATGCTCCGAGCGCCCCAAGCATTAATTCACTGCTGGTAAATATACTGCTGTGCATTTTTCATT
Source organism: Psilopsiagon aurifrons (assembly GCA_025447955.1). Taxonomy (NCBI): domain Eukaryota; kingdom Metazoa; phylum Chordata; class Aves; order Psittaciformes; family Psittacidae; genus Psilopsiagon; species Psilopsiagon aurifrons. The sequence goes on from JAOEHY010020998.1 coordinate 17,219, forward strand.
AGGAATATGAACATCGCCTCTTATGTTTGGCAGAAGGTAGAGAATTGGGCCAGCCAGCAAGGTCTTCTAAGCAACTCTGCCTTAATTGGTGGTTCTTCTTTCTGCATCAGTTTACAGCCCATGGTATCACCAGGAAAGCTCTCCTACAGCAAAGCCCCACACAAGCACCGGGAAGGTCTCCATGGAAGATTGGATCTACTACGTGCAGAACACCAAAGTTGCAAAAAATAATCTGCTACTGTGGGAAGAGGGATTAGAATAAACACAGACCTGGATACGTTTCCCAGGCACGTCCTATTAAATGAAGACTAGAGAAACCCAAGTAAATAAGGGGAATAAAATAAAATAAACAGGCTACACCCCCATTCCCTTCCCTTTTAAAGTCTTCCTCCTACTTCAAAGCAATCCTCAGACTTTAGTGCTGTATGTGGGTACAGAAATCATACCCATACTATCCATACAGACCTCCTCTGGGGTAAGTGCTTAACCTTGCATGTCTTTGAAGAGCAGTGTCTGGCTGGTGGTGCCTAAACAGAGGCAGCATCACCTTCTATATCCTACAGTGTCTTGTGGTTAAGTAAACTTCTCATCAACCCACTGCCCTTGTATTATGCAGCACTCCAGACTTCAGAGCTTGGGAAGAAAAAAAAAAGAAAAGCCCTCTTTCTTCCAGATTTGGGCTAAACCAACAAAGCCTCGAGCCAGAAACAAGCAGTCAAAACAAAATCAAAAGAGCGTGAGACCGCTGTCTGGGGTATATGGTGGTATGGAATAGCTGGTGCAAAACCAGTGAAGAGCAAACAGAGCAGCTGCTGCGGAGGGCAAAATGCAGAAGTGCCAAACAGCCCCTATAGAAGAAGCCATGTGGAAGAACTTGCAGAGAATAGCTGGTGCAGCAGCAGTCACAAGAGAGGTACAGTATATGTACTGGTCAGTATATGTTGTGCAGAGTAGCTCGTGAGGAACACTGTACAGCAAGCAGAGAACAGGTTATGCAGAAGAGATGCTGTGCACTGATTTTCTGTGTGACCACTGAAGCTCCTCAGTAGCACAGATTTCTGCTGCCTTTTCAAGCATTTTCAGATGCCCGCAGGCCAAAACTCCTGAAGCTGCAGCAGGTATGACTGCTGGACCACGGAGAGCTCTGTGTTACTTTCACACACAGGCAAACCCCAAGACTCATGCACTTCTCTTGTCATGTCCAACCCTTAACAGAGTTAAAGGAACCCCTATAAGGGAAGGAATTCCTTAGTTTTAACTTTCTAGTAAATAGAAAGTGTCTCTTTTCCCAGTAACATCAAATTGTTTTAACTAATAACAGAGGTACAAGAGTGGTAGAGCACTTGTGTAGTAGGGGAGCAGACAGTCACAAATAGTTAGCCATAGGAGCAGCTACGTGGCGCTTGGTGAAGATGATAAGCGTCACAGTGACTACAGCCTAAAGGCTCTCTCTCCATTACTGGCTCCTCTTGGGGAGAGCCACTTGGGTTTTGGGATGTTACCCATCCCAAGCTGCTGGGAGGGTACATAAATATTGGGTGCCATCCTTGCAGAAACGGGTCTTCAAGTACCTGGCAGCTGCACAGCAGCCGGGCCCAGTGTCATGCCCATCTAATTACACGAAAGACACCAACAGTCATACTTTCTTTTCTTTTAATACTGCATTTCCTGAGAAGATAATTATTTTCTGGTTATCATATTTAAAAAATCATGGCAGTCAGGTAAAGTTCCTGATGACTGGAAAAAGGGAAATATAAACCCCATTTTCAAGAAGGGGAAAATGGATGATCCAGGGAACTACAGAGCAGTCAGCCTCACCTCTGTGCCTGGCAAAA
>JAOEHY010020998.1:19411-47654 GCA_025447955.1 Psilopsiagon aurifrons
GTAATGGGTTCAAACTTAAACAGGGGAAGTTTAGATTGGATATAAGGAAGAAGTTCTTTACTGTAAGGGTGGTGAGGAACTGGGATGGGTTGCTCGGGGAGGTTGTGAATGCTCCATCCCTGGCAGTGTTTAAGGCTGGGTTGGACAAAGCCTTAGGTGACATGGTTTAGTGGGAGGTGTCCCTGTCTATGGCAAGAGGGGGTTGGAACTAGATGATCTTAAGGTCCTTTCCAACCCTAAGTGTTCTGTGATTCTATGATTTTATTATGCATGGTGTTGTCTCATTCCCGTTTTTTACTAAATGTTGAGTCTGGAAAGTTGTCTTCAACTTGCTCAGCCCCACAGCAGGCACCAGTGAGCAGGGCAGGAGAGAGAAAGCTCCCCTGAAGGGGTTAGTTTGCTGGCCAAGGTGCACAGCATCCACAGCAGCAAACCTGGCTGGGGTACAGCACAGAAGCACCATGGAATGCCCGTGTCTTTCATATTGTCATTGGTGATCTCTCTCTTTCATTATTTTATTGATTGGGCCTTGCAGAAATAATTAAGTAGCTTTAGAAATTTTCATGGAAACAAAAGAGGGGTCAGAGCAATGAATATCAGAGAATCATAGAATGTTTTGTTTGGAAGGAACCTTGGAGATCATCCAGTTCCAACCCCTCTGCTATGGAACCTTCCACTAGACCAGGGTGCTCATAGCCCTATCCAACCTTGCATACTTCCAGGGATGGGGCATCAACAGCTTTTTGGGACAACATGTTCCAGCACCTCACCACCCACATAGTAAGGAACTTCTTCCTAATATCTACCCTCTTCTTTAAAGCTATTACTGCTTGTCCAGTCACTACAAGCCCTTCTAAAAAGTTCCTCTCCAGCTTGTAGGCTCCATTTAGAAACTAGAAGACTGCTCTAAGGACAGTAGCTACCAGTTCAGTTTCTTTGAGAGATCAAAATCACAATCCTTCTTTTTTGCTCCCCTGGGAGAGACACAGCCAGTAACCGCTTGGATAGGTCAACTGAATGTTTTGTTTTAAAGTGATACCTACTGACATCTTATTTTCTCTTTGCTAAGAAACAGAGATAGCAAGTTTGTGTTATAGACTGAATGGTAACTGCTGGCATCAGTAGATGCTGACTCCTAAGACAGAGCAATTAACCTCTGCAGCTCTGGCTGACGTCAGGGAGATGAGTAGCAATTAATAAAGTCGTATTTCAGCGGCTAAGGGTCACCCAAGAGCTGAATTGACACAGATGGTCCTGTGGCCAAAGGAAATGACAATGCTCTCTTTCTGAAAGAATCTCATTTGACCTTTACTCCCTCAGAGTGAAATCTGCTCCAATGCAATGGCACTTGCAGACTGTTTCATGTGTGAGCTCCACAGATTTTCAGAGAAAGCTGAGGAACTGTGGGTAGAATGCAACAGTTCTTGATGAGTAAGGAGACAGCCTTTCTCCCTTCCACACAGTGTCATGATTAAAAGGCCAAGGCACTTGGCCAGTTCCAACAGCACAGTATTGTTTCAGTTTTAATATTGCTCTTACAGACTATTCAGTATTGTTGTATTAAGGGTTATTACGCATTTTGTCTCAAAATCATTACTGTGTTAATTGGTAGCCAAAAAGGTTTTCTTACAATGAGAGAAGCTGATCACTCTGTGGGTCTTCACAATTTATTGTTCAAAAATCTGAAAAAGTTAGCAAAAAACTCACAGAAATATTTTGTATACTATTAATCAATGGACAAACTCCTCACAACCTGTACATTTAGTCCTAACTTGGTACGCACATATGGATAGGCTTAATTTTAGCTATGACAGTATCCTGTATGCCAGCTAGCCTAAGCTTGGAATGTGCTTATTCTTTTTGCATCTTAACTGAGTTGGAATACTCAACAGGTACAACTACCTTCTGTTGGAGGGGTGAAAACAGCTCTTCTTTTACTGACAGCATGGGCATCATGCCATTATTACAGGCAGCAATGTGATGGAAATAAATAGTATTCTCTTTTAGGAGGAATATAGCTCATTCGCCTTACAACTGAATAGTTGCAGTCACAGCCAGACAGCAAGTAATGAGTAGATTGCTTTTTCCCACGTCTGGCATGCTATAAACCCAAAGATGCAAGGTTTGTCACAATCATGACAGCTGGTATAGCCGGGAAGTCTAGATGTGATGACAATCTGAAAGAAAGGTCCCAGCTGTCCTAAAGATACACTGATGCAAAAAGGAGTTAATCAAAGACACATAAAATCTAGAAAGTACAACTTGCTGCAGAAGATGGTCCAGGTGAAGATACTTCTTTCTTTGGGAATGGTAGCAGTATTCGCTGAAGAAGACAACTGCGTTGTTTAGGCTATCTGGGAGATCTGGATTTAGCTCTTCGCAATTACTGTCCCTGGTTTACTACATAGAAGTCTCACACACTCTAGCTGTAATCTGGTCTTAATAGTGCTTCTTTTCTGCTTCTTGTGACGTACAGGTAGAATTGAGGACAACAGGATTCCAACTAGATACTCTAAATGACATCAAAGCATAATTCCTGAATATGAAAAAAAAAAAACTGTAAACAAACTACTTGTGTGAAAGCATTTCTAAACATAGCCTAAATAAAGGCAGAATAATTATGCCATACGGCTGAAAAGAGTTTTTGTAACATCAGGGTCCAATTTTCCATATGAAAATTTTCTCCTGGGAGAGTCTATTCCAGTCTGACAGAGGAGGGAGGGAATACTTGCTTGAAAAGAGGTTTACAACACCACATCATTAGTGTAAGCTTTATTCTCCTTACAGTAGAAACATACAAAGTACAAGCCAAAAGTAGTATAACAATTTTACAGCAAAGCTTACCAATAAGATGCAAAACTAATTTGTATCAAATTCTTAAAAAACTGTGCACTTTCTCAAACTTAACTTTGTTCAGCACATCGATTTGATTTATATATAATAAGGCATTAATTCTATAAGAATCACTTACTATATTCCAAAATTGCATGACCTAGGTGTAACACTCTATAGCCTGATACCATTTTTGTTCCTTTCAGATATTTACAGATTTAATCTACCTGCATTAACATGTAGCACAGAAGCACTAAGAACAAATACAAGCTTTGCCAATACTAGGTTCACATTGAAAAAGTGACATAAAGAAAAAAGCTCAACTGTGCATTGCAATAGCTTGGTTCTGCTGCAGCCATGACTAGTTCAGGAACAGTTTCCTCTTTCGGCATTCTTCCTCACTTCCCGTTGTATTTTGGTCTTTCAAAAGAGACAGAGAACTGCTCAGAACCTGCAGGAACTGGAAGTGGACCCCACTGCTATCAGCTACCCAAAATTTATTTTCCTCCCCAGAACACAGTTCTTAAATTTCACTTGAGTTAAATCTATAAATGGCACAATTGAATTCATTCTAGCTACTATGCACAGAAATGGCTCAGGCAATTAAGTTAGTCCACCTAGTCATTAGTCAACAAGAAGCATAATTACTGTAGCTGTAAAGGAGGTATCTAGTGTTCCAGAATAAGTGAGTTTAATTATGGTGAGAGCTTCCCTCAATTCTATTTACATAACAACTTCAGGCTCAATGTTAAATAGCAAGTCATCATTCCCTCTTCGAACTTCAAGTAGTAGAGGTGATTCATTCATCACAGCCTCTTGCAGGTCACTGGAAGTCATCAAAGGACGCCCATTGACTTTAACAATAATATCTCCATCTTGGATCCCTCCTCTGCAAAGACAAGAAAAAAAGGCAGTAAATACACATCCTATGCAGAGAAAAAATACAAAACCTATTCACCATCTCTTTGGCTGATGTGAGAATTTTTTTCTTCTTTTAGTTTCAGTTGAGGGGAAATTCCACCCTTCTGACTGCAAAATAGTAACTTCTAAATGCAAAATCAGGCTCGCATTAGTTCATTTTTTCTTCTAAACCAGCAAAACCAAGTAGTCTAGCTTTCTCTGTCTTCCTCAAAACTGCAGCAAAGGAGAAATAGAAAAGATTTTCTGCCATTCCTAAAATAATTTTTGGAAGCGCCTTTTCTCACTTTTGTAGATGTGAGTAGGACCTCAGTACAAATATTTCAACTTTTTTTTTTACCTAAAGTGTGATTTTTAATTGTTTAAATACAAATCAAGACTGATATGAGAAAGTACTTGAATATAAATAGAAGTATTACCTTCCAGTATCTATTTGGAGATTTATTTATGGTGGAGAAAAAGATGTGCTCTACATACCTATGAGAAGGCGAGTTTGGAACAACTTCATGTACATAAATTCCACTTCTGACATCAGGAAAATCAGCATTATTGTGTTTCAGTTCTTCCACCAAGCTAAGAGAAGAACAAATTTATACAGCATTTGATTCCATTACAAAACCAGCAGCATACAAAAATATTTATTTATTTACCTTTTTTTTTGTGACCAAAACTAAATGACTTAACAGTTAATTGTTTGCCCCTTGTTCTTTTGAAGAGAATGCAAAAGAACTACTTACCTGTGCCAAGCATGCTATCTTTTAATGGTCTCATACATCTGCAAGAATCTGACTTTAACGGTTTGCAGCAGTAGCATAGGGCCACTGTAGAAGAGCATAGGATAGCAGCACTCTCTGTCCTAGGTACTGTGGAGAGCCAAAAGACATTCCTGCCCCAAAGAATTAGTGCTGGTGATGGGGCAGAAATTTGCTAACTATTTCACTTCTTTTATTTTGCAAGTCATTCTTAATTTGTCTTTATCTAGAACAATGTAGGTTTTGATAACTTCAGCAATCAGATTGATCAGAACTATCTGTGGGAGTTTTCAAGGGAACTTCAGCTTCTTCAAGTTTTGTTGAGGAACTGTTTGCACATCCTTTCCTATAAAGGACAGGAACCAGCTGCAAAATGAAGACTCTAAAAAACATCCCCTCTTTACTGAGGAGATGACATCATTTTAGGTCTGTGTTCAGCGTGGGTTAAAACCTATTTCTAGAAGGAAAGGGCTTTAAATTAATGATGGATTACTTGGCTGTCCACCATGAAAACTTGGGGTCCCTCAGATGGGAATCAAGCCCAAATGGCTGCACATCACTTCACTTCAATTGGTTTTGTACTGAGGAAGCTAACAATTAAATGACTAAAGTAAACACATCAAGGAAAGTAGTCTTTTTCTGACAACAGGCCTAGAGATATCTTACACTGATTTGTTAGAGATTGCAAAACCAGTCAATTCTCACATCATGTTCACTTCACAATTACGCACAGAAACATTATGAGTTTCTCTCAGTGGTGGCTAGGTGATGTTAATGCCATTACACTGATCCGTTTCAGCTGAGGACCTGACCCTTTGGGGAGGACTGCAAGAGTGTAACTCAATAAACAAAGATGGTTTTACTACAAGCCCAGCTGGAAATTGTATTGTTTAATTTTGTAGTCTACTGCCACATTGGAAACATGCCTACTGCTGGGAAAGAACATAGATGTAATAATGGAAGATGTAAGATGTTATCCCAGAATACATTTGGGTAATGAAAAGACACGAAGCAATGCATGAGAGAAAAGACAGCAAAGAACTAGAGGAAGGTGTCCACATTCTAGCTTCATTAAAATGGAGGCACAAAGCTTTAGCTCTACACTTTAGCAACTACTCTCTTTCCAATTAATGGTTAGGCCTTAAATCTCACATTATACAGCCTTCACTGGCACTGATAAAACTACCACCAAACCCTCAAGCAGCTAATAAGTCATTGGCACTCACAGTCACCTGAAAGCAGCAGCTTGTTTAAATGTCACCTAAAACCTAATATGACTTCAGACATGCTCATCAAAGAGCATGTCTCATTTTGGTTCCAAAATCCTCCTCCTAATTTCCCTAAGCTATCAACAGCACATCCACCATTATCACTATTCAGGAGTCAGAACATGTATTTCACCGCTCATTAAAACGTTTGCAGACTTCATAGAAGCTAATGCACACTTCTGGATCCTCTAGAGATCCGTAATAAAAACTGAATGAAGTTCTGAACAACTACTGACCACACCTTGTGTGCATGATTATACAGATTGCTTTCTATACTTACGCAGGTGTTATTGTCAACATTCTGATGCCAATGAAACGTTTCTTCCCATCTGAAAGCAACAGAGGATATTTATGAAACTTAGGCAAACACTGACAAAAATAACTACTTTGATGATCCAAAATACCCGTTAATTAACATAGGATATATCAGCTCTTAACAAAATTAAACAGAAATCATACATATCTACACTGAGGTGATTTTTCATTTTGGTTAGCCTTGGTGTACAAAATGACAATCTCTCTCCCTGCAAGTAAGAGAGAAGCTCATTTACACTCTGTGAGGTGTCCTTCAGGAAATTCAGGAAAATTTCTGTGATCTAGTATCCCATGACTACAGTAAATGAAAAATTCTTAATGAATTACCATTTCATCTGGAAATGGCCAAGACAATTTAATATGTTGTTCTCATTAAAATGTAGAAATGGAATTTCTACATTTAATTAACGTTTCCACTCTTCAGACAAAGGAACACCAAAAGACTCACACTGATTCTGCGGCAAATAGCTTGTTATTTCTACCCCAAAGAATTAAAAGCAAGATTAGAAAACAAAAAAAACCCCAAACAAATAACCCCAAGTAAACCCAAACATAGACCTTCGCCAAAATGATCAGAGGGCCAGAGCACTTCTCCTATGGAGAAAGGCTGACAGAGTTGGGGCTGTTCAGCCTGAAGAAGAGGCTCCAGGGAGACCTTATTGCAGATTTTCAATATTTAAAGGGGGCCCTCAACAAAGAAGGGGACAAGCTTTTAGTAGGGCTATTGCAATAGGAGAAGGGGTAACGGTTTTAAACTAAAAGAGGAGAGATTCAGACTAGATTTAAGGAAAAAAAAATTTACAATGAGGGTGGTGAATTACTGGCACAGGCTGTCCAGAGAGGTGCTAGATGCCCCATCCCTGGAAACATTCAAGGTCAGATTGGAAGTATAGTGGAAGATGTCCCTGCTCATTACAGGGGGGTTGGATTAGATGACCTTTAAAAGATCCTTTCCAACACAAACTACTCCATGATTAGCCGGAGCTATAGAATTTTAAATGGTGAGAAGTCACTCCTTCAGGGACAGCACCACATTTCTGTAGCAGCTTTTAGTAGTCATGCACAGACACGCACTGCACAGCTGTCGTACGAAAAAGGCAGTTTGATGACTTCCTGAAGTAAGTGCTTCAGTAGTCAGCTATATCCGGTTTAAAACATTATTTCCCCTTACTTGTTCCAGTGTAACTACTTCACAATTTCTTAGAGCTTCTCCATTTTCTCATGTGAGAAAAAAGTTTGGAACAAAGATGTACACGGTCTCCTCTAACTCTTGTTTTTTCCAAGAAAAATAGTCCCAAGTAAATCTTATGCATGTTCACTATTCCCACTAGCATCAGAGAAAATATGGATGACTAAACATTAGATTTTCTACACTATGACAATCTGACAACTCTAACGGTCAGCTCTGCTTTTCCTTGTAATGTTCTGGCTCTCTTCTCTTTTAATGTGAAACTAAGGAGATTAGAATCAGCTATAGTAAGAGTGTCATGAAGAAGTCTATTTGCTCAAATTGAAGCCTCAAGAGCTTTGGCATGGCATGGAAATAGTGCACTCATAGTGCTTCTCTACATGGCATAAATGGAAGTTTTCACTTCTCAAAAATACCCAAACATGATTCTTCCACCTGAAAATACCCCCCTGCAACGCAGACAGTTAAAATTGTGAAGCTGTCTTCAAGAGACACAGAGATGACAGACTGGTGACAGTTTACTGTTTGCATTAATCAGTTTGCCTGTCTGATGCAAAAATATGCAGAAGCACAAAGCACGCCCTGGGGACCAAGTTAAGAAGCTTTACATGAAAGAAAAATGAAAATGAAAGACAAAAGAAGCTCATCTGAAAGAAACAAAACAGCACGGAACAAACTGGACAAAAATTAAAAACCACAGAAATGACACTGGTTAAGAGGGAATTATTTCCCCAGTGGCCAATGATACATATAAAAATAAGGCTTTTTGGGGAAAAAAATTTGGTAACCACAAACTTATTCACAACTAAAGGTCTCACTCTACCTTCATCTTTGAGCAGGTTAGGGTATTATTTCACTCCTGTTTATGCACTAAAATTCAAAATGGCCTTCAGCCCTCTCTCCACAGTAAGTTTGCCACACTGGAAACAGTGGTTCATACTGTAAAAGTTGCAGGCTATTTATAAAGTCAAACTAATAATTATGAGTTGTGGATAATTTTAGCAGCAGGGTCTAGATTCCCTTCCTTCCCACCCTCTAGCCATTTCATACATCAGAAAACAGGCAAAGAACCCTTCAGGCCCCTTGTTTAGCAAACATACATTTTAATCGATTTAACATAAGTCAAACACCTTGCACAAACCCCAAACTTTTCATCAGCAATGATTAGAGGGAAATACAGTTGGCCAGTTTATTAGAAGTATAAGCAGAGTTCTTGCTGATAGCTCTAATGAACCAGTTGTAGCCTTTTATCATTCCCAAAGGGTAAGCCTTTTGAAGCTGGGGTTAAGTCACATTGGCAGAACAGTATGTGGCACCTGGAACTACCACTGCCATGTTACACGTGCTCTGTGAATAAAAGAAGTCTCAAAACCTGTCATTCTGGCAATTTGTGCAATCCCAAGGCAGAAGAAAAAATTATTAGGAGATCTGGAATGAAGCTAGGTTATAAATCTAAGAAGCATGGCACCAGGGTGAAGTCCCAGTAGTAAAGAAGGTTAATATGTTGGAACAATCAGGTTGAACAAATGTGAAACCATTTGGCTTAAAACTGGAGCACAGCGCAGCAGAGAGATACTCACATCACATTTCATTTGCAAACACCGTGCCAAATTAAACGCTGATTCCAGTGATACAAAGACAAGCAAACCACCCTCAACCACTAGTTTAAACTTGAATCTGTTTTGTGTTAATAGAAAGTCACAAGCAGCTGACCCTGAGTCTCTAGAAGCAGTTCACTATTTAAGGAAATTTCTGTTCCACAGCAAGGATAGCATATGTGTTAGTGTTAACCTTTTCTCTTTTTTACTGAAGCTTGTAACAGTAGAGATGCTAACCAAAGAGATAAACACAGGCTGAAGGCAAAGTGTTTATGACTTATAAAATGTGGCAAAAAGAATTGTTAAGTTCAAATTAAGGGGTTAGGTACTTAGACTCTTATGGGCATGAGTAACTGGCACAAGTATCCCCATCACAGCTGATTTCAGTGGGGCCAGGATACCACCAAGGTCTCCAAGTGAAGAAGCAAATCCTGCACTTTTTATTCAAGCAGCAGGCAAAACTCCTACTTCTCTGCTCACTCCTTTTGCACTTAGATCATACTGCAAATTACATGAGCAGTCCTGAAAGCATTTAAGAAAGATATTCCACTGCCAATAGAAACTATGAAAACAGCTCAAGTCTACAATGCTGCATTATGTACAGTGTATCTTCCATATAAACTGCAAAGCTGAACTTCATCAGTAGTCTGAATCTATACCCAGCAAGCCTCCTAAGCAGCCCTCATGACTACTGGCATTAATTATCAGTAATAACCATATAAATACATAGGTAAGCATATAGTTTCAACACAATTAATAAAGCATTCTGGGGATGTAAATGTGGATTCATATAAATGATTTGCTGGGACGTGGCCAATGAAGAACTCCCCCATTTCTCTCTGCCCATCTGAAACTAGGTTTATTCACTTTTCTGTTAGCATTATGTGAGAGGCCAGGCTGACCTCTTGGGCTTGATTTTCTCCTTAATATTTTGTCAAATCACTAACTTACTGTCTTCCATTCTAGAGGATCCATATTTGAACACTTTCTAGTTTCACTCTTATACTCAAGTCTAAACTAGGAATAGATGGCAGAGCAAAGACTGAAACTGAAGAATTACTATGGGATACTAACAAAGGCACAGAAGTAAAAAAATCAGTCAAAGTTTAAGTATATAGATGACTTTCAGAGGTAATGACAGAACACACAGATTGTAAAACTTAAGATATAGATGGAAACACCTAACTTGATGCACCATTTCAGGAATTCCTAACTATAAAAGGAGGTTAAAAACATTACTAATAAATACAAAATTAGCAAAGGCTTTCAAGCCATTCTGCAGAAAAGTATCTCTGTGCAGAGTCTGGTAAATCTTTGGTCAAAACTCTATTAGATATGATTATGTATTACCTAGGCATCAGGTAATATAGAATGTTACTTAATGATAACCAGTGCAAATTCTTTGCTCAAATGACATCCTTGCCTTTTTTCCCTCCTCTCTGCTCCTGTACTGCAGTAGATCATGAATTTGCAGTTACATATAATGGATAGGACTTCTTTTAAAGAAGTCTGATGGTCATCTGATCAACTGAGATTTAAAAAAACAAGACCAAGCTTACTAAACAACGTCGACAGTACCACCTATATGTCAGAGTGTATCTGGAAAGAGACATTTCCTAAGGGAATTTTATCATCTTCACGCAATATGACACTTGGAGCAAAATGGTAATACCGTTGAACTTATTTCCATGACCTAATTGTACCGTAAGGGCGGATCCCACTGAAACTACTGGAACATAACTGGAGCAAAAGAAAACATGATAAAACATCCCAAGATGCTTACATATTTTTTTATGTCAAGAAATAATGCCTATACACTAAAACTGAGGACTGTTACTAAAGGCCTAAAGAATGCAAACTAAGTCTCAAATATGGTGAAAATATCTCCTAGAAACTCTCCTTGTCTTTGCATCAAGGGCTTTTTTCATCAACAACTCCTCCAGCCCCAACCAACACGTGAAAAACTATCTAATTTGGGGAATTCAGCAAAACACAGATGAGGGTACCCCTCAGAATTGTGAAGGTCTCAAATATATAAGCGGATGTGCAACTTTAAAACCTCAGACTAAGGGAAGTTTCTGAAATAACAGTATCTGAGAGAACACCGAGAGGAAAACAGTGTTGGCATCAGCAACTGGATGAACTCAGGAGAAGACAAGATTAATACCAGAAAGATTCAGGAGAAGCAGCAGCCAACAGTCATGATAAAAGACGAGTAGAGTGTGGACAGATAAACTGTCAAGCAAAAGAGAAAGAAAGGTTTGATGTGGCTGAAGCATTACTAGATCAGATTTGGCTGTGCAGCATCTAGAGTGACACCCAGTACAGTGTGACAGATGCAAGGGAAGCATATAAGAAAGTCCAGACTACTGCAGTTGTCAGCTTATTTAGGTTTATATGCTCTTTGGTACAGAGGCCTTTCTTTTTTTCTGCCTCTCCCCCATCCTCCCAGCATATTTCTTCAGGAATTAGTACACAGCTCTTCTTCCACTGGGGTCTGACAGTCTATCACAATATCCAGTCATATAGTACTGACATAGATGACCATGGCAAAATAAAGACCATCCACTGATGATGTGTACACACTACACTCCACCTGTAGACAACTGTTTAAAAATTTCTTACTTTATTCTCTACAGTACACCTTAACCTCCTTTTCACTTCGACAATATGTGAAAGAGGAGAAGACTCCTTGAGCAGGCCACCATGTGTTCTCAAGATCATTTGAGGCTGTAACGACTCATCTGTGTCCTCACTATCCTCAGAAGTCCTTTTTCCCAGATCTATACGGATACTGCCCACTTTCTGGGGGTTTGAGTAATAAAATGTCTTCTGTGAAGTTGTTTTCTATCTTCAAATCTGTGGTGTTCTATACTGCAAAATAATGCTGATCCTTTCAGCAGGATCCCAGACCCATGTCTCTTGGCACTTTAATGATAGATCAGGACAACAATTGCAAGATGTCACTGTTTCTTGCAGACCTTACCTTTACTTTGTTTATCATGAGACTCTGTAAGAAACTGAGTGATACGGTCTGAAGGAATAGCAAAAGAAATCCCAGCTGTGACCTTCAAGGTGTTAATCCCAATTACTTCACCATCCTGTTGAGAGACAGTACCCTATTAATTCAGTCCCAAGTGACAGGGTTCGTCTTACTGCCTAGCAATTCATGTTAAAAGCTGGTGTAAGAAATTTTAGAGTGTTGTAATCACTCCAGAAATAAACATCAGTTGTAAGGGAGGATCTGGGCTCTGATTCACAATCCCTTTCACATTTCACTGTGCTAGCCAGAGAGATTACAGTACAGTTTGTTCATCCAAGGTCCATCCCATCACTCGGCAAAGAGATTCCCTGCACTGAGCAGGCAGTGGAGCCACCGTAACCACTACAGCCATAATTCTCCAACCTGCAAAATCAGTGCTGGTTTAAAGCATTCTATTTTAAAATTATTTGTGCAGATTAACCAGGTCCCACCTTTGCTGTGCATCCTAGGCTCCAGTGGGAGAACGACCGTTCCTACCAGATCCCATTTCTCTTACTGCTGTGTAAAATTTCCTCTGCTCTACAGGGCAGTATTTTCCAACGGTGTATGAACCTAATTTGCATAGTTTGTATTGACTTCAAGGTATCTGCCTATCATTAGCTTGAATGAATAAAAGCTGGTATGACCTGTGAATCTTTCCAATATTTTCTCACTTACTTCAAACTAGGTCTTGATGCAAAACAGAAGAATCAAGTCACCTGGACTTACCAGATTAACCAGCGGTCCTCCAGAGTTGCCGTACTGTAAAAATGATACAAGGGAACAATAAATTGGTGCTTCACTGCAGGAAATGCAATTTTCATTTCAAACAGTATTTTTTTTATATAAGTAAATTTAAAGATCTAAACTGTAAAACGCAGGCTATTTCCCAGGCAGCAGAGAAGGACACAATATAGACCACAGAAGATTACAGGTAGGTCTTACTCTACCCATACACACCTCTTATGATTAGATTTTTTTTTTTTTTCCAGAGACAGGCCTTAAGTTAGGAGCAGCAACTGACACTCCAAATAGCGAGACCCTAAGTTTAGAAGAAACAGTAACAGTTAAACCAAGCATTTCTATTCTTCTGAAGGCCAGCAGAATAAGGTAGAGTTCTTAAGTAGTTTTATTGATTACTTTGGTTTGTAACATGGTCAGTCTCTCATACTCCACTGGAACACAGTGCTTTACATATTTAATCAAAGCATAGTGCTATGAAGTAGACACTACGTAAGGATTGATTTAGTAACCATAGACATGCAGCCCTTTCTAGGGAGGGCATATAGCAGCTCCGAGCAGCTCAAATTTGCTTAATACCTAATGGCCTTCAACAAACACATCCAACAGGACTATAGGAAATGAGCTGAAGAAGTTGATTGTCTCAAGTTTGGTTTTGAGTTTTCAAGCAGGTCTACTGAACAGCCAAGAGCAGCAACTTAGCACTCAAAAGAAACAAAAGCTAGTGATGCATGACAGAAACATCAGCCATATAAACTGTTTATACTTAGATAGCACTGGGCAAACCTTATAAATTCTCAGAAGAATAAAGCAGACATTAAAGTTTTTAAAACAGCTTCAAAGTTTGAGTTTAAACAGAGATCAGTTTCTTACATTGTACCTTTTCAGCGATCAGAGCTACACACTTGATTTTTATGTCTGACAGACACAGAGGAACCAAGCTAGTGATTTTTCAGCCTTCCTTAGCGTATTATCTGTCCTTCACATGTCATCTGTTTGTAGGATGTGACAATGAAAGAACTTTGTCACATGCAATATATCTCCATTTAGGAGCTATGGCCCTGTTTTCTCCTGCCCCATGTTGTTGCTGTCCCAGCACTTCTCAGAAGGCAGCTGCATACACATTCCTGTCTTGGCTGAGCCACAGGAATGCTCTGAGTAGACCAGCTCTCAAACTCCTCCCATCCTCAGGAGAAAACTAGTGCATTAGCTAAGCACAAAGCACCTCTATGCCAGGGACTATCTTCTTATCTTGTGGTCTCAGATGGCAAAGCAATTCAAATATATTGTCATTTACCTAACCTCCTCTGCTGTCACTATTTACACACACTCTGCTATCTTTGTCTAAACTTGCTCATTAGCTTTTGAGGACAGTGAATGACTAAGTATATACAAGAAAGGAGTCTGATCTTGAGGAATGTGTATAGGCGTGAAGTCAAGAATCCCATGCTCTAATTCTGCCTCTGCCACTAATTCAGTGTGTGCTCCTAAGTAACTCATTTTGAAAAAGTTTTCCTATTCTCCTTATACAACTGGAGAGAGTAATTTCAATTAAATATCTTAAGGGGTTCAGCTCCTGGATCATACAGAAGCTTTTTGGAGAAGCTCACTTTCATGTCATATCTTAGCACTCTCTTTTTCTCCACACAACTTCTCAACAAGCCTGTGACAATAAACATTCGTGAAGCACTTCACATGCGTAAAACACTAAGTGTTATGACTTGCTACATCATATTTGCCATCGAGGTCCAGTAAATAAATCCTAAAAATATTTTCTTTTCAATGTGTAACAGATTTAAACCATAAAATTTCAGATCATTTTCTACCTCAGTTATGCATGCAGTGTTCTTTTTAGAATCAGTACAAGTTATACACATACCCAAGGACTTTACTTAAGCTCTTTGGATCCCTCCAAGCTGCTCTGAAGGGACATTATTGTCACAAATTTCTATATAAAAAGCAATGCTAGAACCTTCAAGTCCAAACTGCATCTCAAACTTTGTGCTATTTTACATCTAGATTCTTACTTGGAGTACGTGATATGCAAAGGGAAAACAAGAACAACAGAAACACAGCCCTCTCCTGAAGTTCTTAATCAGGTCTCATGTTATTAAATTGAAGCAGATACTATCAGACTACTCCATTTGATTCTAATGCTTGGAGAAGAAAGCAGCTTTGGCTCTATTCAATAACTTGCTTGGCCAGATCAGCTGAACAAGCAGAGATAAATGTGCTGATTTATAGCTGGTCTATAAACCATGTGTTACCACATGAGATCTAGAGAATGAGAAGGGTCGGTTACATGAAATGTCTTCACAGACAACCTCAAAGAGGGTAGTTTTATTTATCAGACATTTCACAACACTAATGCCTGAATACAACTTACAGACACTGCATAGTCTTTTATAAAAAGAAGAGCCTATTACTGCTTTTAAATGAAGCTGCTTTTATTTAGTGGATTAATCTTTCAGAGCACACACTTCCTTGCTGAAGACGGGGGCTTCAATGTGACAGGACCGTGAAACTGAGCTCTTTACATACCTAGTACTTACATTGATAATAGCATCTGTCTGAATATAATCCATGTCCGAGTCCCGCAGGCCAAGTTCTTTGCCATCTCTCTGAGCAGTGCTGACAATACCTGTTGTCACAGTATTCTGTAAGGCAAATGGACTTCCAATTGCCACCACAAATTCTCCTGGCCTCAGATCAGCAGAGTGTCCCAGTAACAATACTGGTAGTTTTTTCTTAAATAAAAGCAGAAAGAAAGAAATAAGTATTAGTTTATACATGAAAGCAATCTGATGGGAAAAATCAAAAACTACCAAAAAGTTAGGCACATCCACTACATTAATAAAAGACACACTCTTTATCATATACCCAAAAATTATGCCAGGTAAAATTAGTACACCGTCTTCAGAAACAAACTGCTAGCAACAGTACCCTGCAATTTCATCCAGAAATAAAAAGCCAGCAAGATTCTGAAACAGATTTCCCTGTTTTCCAGCAGATTGTTCCCTCCTCCTCCTAGAAACATACAAATTAGCTGACCATACTCTCTACACTACATACCACCTTGCAAGTCAAGAAGTGGCACAAAGCTAGAAGGATCAGTCAAAATAGCCTGGGTTGTCAGGTAAAGATAGCAGAATCTGGGCACATATTGACTGAGCTGCATTTTTTAAACTGAACTTTTAGCAGTTCCTAGCACAGACGACAAAGTAATTTCATCCTAAGTTATGAAACATTTCAAGGCCTATATCTATCAGTATATTGTTTTCCCCAGATATATTTCCAAAGAACCCCTAAACATATACTCCAGCCAATCACTCTGTACTAAATGAAACCGAAATAGGGTTCCCAAGTTTATTCATTCATCTGTTTATGCCACTCACCTTAGGGTGAATCTTTATTGTTGCAATGTCGGATTTCTTGTCAATATCTCTGATGGTTGCTTCATAGGTATCTCCATTCTGTAGCTGCACTTTCAATTGTTGTCTCCCTGATACAGCATTGGTGCTTGACACCACATGTGCATTGGTCACAATTAAACCTGAGTCGGACATAATAAACCCAGATCCACTGGAAAGTGGGACATTTCGCCCAAAGAGAGGGTGCCTGTACAAAAAGCAAGTAATTATAACTCATAAAGGAAAAAGCTTAACTTAACAGCAGATAACATTAGGTACCATTTACTACCTTTCACCCTGAGAAATAACAAAGCATTTGATGACAGAGGGACCTTTGCTGAAGATTGTGACTGCTTTTAGTCAGCCAGGGAGATAGCAAACAAGGTTTTCAGACAACCAGCAGCCTTTTTCCTTTGTTTTCCCATTCTACCTTCATACGTTTCCTTGCAAAGAGACCAAGTGACAAGAAAGGAAGGAGGAGGAGCCCATCTGATCCCACCAGCTGCTGCTTCTATGGGAAGAAAATAATGACAGGAAATAGCAGGGCTGACAAGTGGATCAATATTCCAATGGAAAAAAGGGAAGCAGAAGGAACCTAGCAGCTGGACAAAGGAGTAAAGGAAGAGGTGATGTCTCCTGGAATCATGAAGCCCAAGTGTGCACTGGCAGGCAAAACATGTCTGGAAGGACTGGGAATGTGAAAAAACAGAAATGAAGCACACTAATAATGAGCAAAACTTGGTCAGAAACATCATCTGCTGCAATACAGACAGTTAAAAGACTTTATAAACTCTTTAAAGCACGATGACTCTTCTGTGAACAACTGCTGCAATGACTTTAGATTTGTTAGAGGAACAGAAAGTGCCTGGGTAGTAGATGATGAGAAAAGGTCCATAAATTCTTTTTTCTTCTGAGATATGGTCCTTATTAGGAAATTGTTTGAAAGTTTTGGGCTATACAGAAATAAAGAATTGGAGCCAATCCCAGGCAGAAGGCAATACCACAATTAGCACCCAGCAGGCTGCTGAACAAACATTACTTATAGGGAAAGAACAAACAATCTCAACTACATTTGCAAGGATCTTAAACATCTTTAACTATAGCATTATCTCAAAAAAACAGTCACTATGCGCATAAAGCTCTGTTTCAGAAAACCTGATTATTTCCATTTTGCATGCTAAAAAAAGCCTGTACAAATTCTCCAAATTCTTAAGCCTATGTAAAATTAGAGTACTCTAAGCAGAAAAGTATTCAGGTAATGGAGTACAAATAATATTTGACATAATTTCTTCTGACAGCAGGTTGGTTTGAGCACTCAGTGTTAAACCTGCCTCCCAGGTTGTTTTGAGTACTCCATGTTAAACTTGCTGACTCAGCTCCAGCTTCAGTGCACTTTATAGTGGTATGCCTTGGTCAGCAAATTTACTACATTTTTTTCCTGTCACAAAACATTTTTGTGTTTAGACAGGTTAAACCAGGTCAACATAATACCTCTTCATGTTCTCCTGCCAAAATAAAATCACCTCTTATTGAAAGTAGAATAAGCATCAAGGACCTATGTTTTTCTACCCTACTTTCAGGATTTGTTGTCTTTAAACTGAGATCATAAACATAATCCAAGAAGCAGAACATTTTAGTGAAGGCTGATCTTCAAAGATGAGATGGACTTATTTTAGGGCATACAATATGTATCAGAAATACTGTAAGCCAAATAAAATAGATCTATTAAACAGGAACAAAGCACACAAGATTTGTGGTTCTCTGGAAAAATGTGTCTGCTGTAATGTTTCAGAGTATTTTGTGAACTTCAAGAATTCAAAATGAAAGTTACTACTTGTAGACCTTTGTTAGGCAATGTAAGAAAACAGAAAGAATTGAAAAATGTTACCTGAGGAAAAGTTCAATGTGCACAACGGCAGGTGCAATCTTTTCCACCACATCTGCTATGAAGTTGAATTTGTATCTTGGGCTGCTGGACTGTAGGTGACCTATACTAGCAGAAAGAATTGGATATGTTAATAAGACAATACCCTTTTTTATCAAGTAGGTGAGATAAATACGCTTTGAATTGGTGTGTTTCCCCTAATGGGACAATTTCCAAACTGGTATTGGAAAAGTAGTCAAAGTAAGACTGTTCAAAATTTATCCAGCATTTTGCTTAATCCTGATAAAATTAAACATCAGCATCACTTGGCTGTAAGTTCTTTGATCTCTTTGGAAGTCTAAAAGCCTTGTCTGAAGTATTTTTCTCAGGACAACTACTAATTACTATCTAAACCACATGGTGTCATAGGATAAGTAAGGTTAGAAGGGACCTCAGGAGATCTGCAGTGCAACCTCCTGCTCAAAGCTGCGTCTGCAACAAAGACAGAGAAGGAAACTCAAAGGGTCTGTCTAGTTGGGACTGGCGAAACTCCAAAGATGGAGACACCAGAAACTCTCTGGGCAACCTGTCCCACTGTTTCACTATCCTCCATAAAGTAAAAGTTTTTCTTCTATCTAGCTTGAACCTCTCTTGTTAAAACTTATGCTTCAACTAACGCCCATGGTGTCTCCACTACACATAGCTGTAAGGAGCCTGGCTCCATCCTCCTGATAACTTCCTCACAAGCACGGGAAGGCCACTGTTAGGTCCTCCTGAAGCTTTCTTTTCTCCAGGATGAACAAGCCCAGTTTCCTCAACTTTTTCTCAATGGAGATATGTCCATCCCTCCTCCCTGCTTGCCACCCCCTCCCCCCCAGTCCTTGTGACCTTCTGAACAGGAAGGTTTTTCAGTGCCTTTGTTGTATTGAGGGTCCCAAAATTGGATGAAGTATTCTAGATGTGGTCTAACAAGTGCCATGCAATACAGCCACAGTATTTGGAACTGCATTTAGAATCCAAGTTTGTAAATTTTTTTAAGTATGTACATTAGAAACCTGCTGTAAATAAAGACCTAAAAAGTTTTTAAAATTCCCATTTAAGCTGCCACAGGCAGCTAGACATAGTAATAAATTACTAAATATTAAGTGTTCTGATGAAAGCCAGTGCAGATACACAGCATTTATGAATACTGAATAGAATTCTGTGGAAATGAAGATCTTACAGAGAGGAAAAAAGCCTACAGCATATTGGCTTCAAATGTCACAACATCCTGGATTCGAACATCACAATCTCTCAAAGTAATAGTACTGCTTGTGCTAGAACGTCATACTTTCTGCAAACCCTAATATACAAGGACGTACCACTGCATATGTTAAACATATGTTAGAGGACGTATCACCACACTCAAACAGCAATCTTTCACATTGACAGCCTGACACTTTAAAATTAACTATGGGATCTAGGGAAGGGAGTAAACAAGTTGGAATCAGATACAGCAATAACTTTTTTGGCTTTTTTCAAAAATGGTGCAACAGCACACTTTAGCTCAGGATTTACAATTTTTTTTCCTGCCATTTTGTCAGGAGGCAGAACCTCTATGTTCTAATTTCTCAATGACATCAACTCTTCGGAAGTGAATCTTTGTGCTACCATGATTTGCCCTAAATTCAACTCATGTTAAAGGATGAATTTACTTCACAGTAGGTCTTGCACACCAAGTCAACACCTACTCTTAAGGATTACAGATTTGCCTATTACTAGATCACATAACATAGTAATGAGTCATCAGTTGCCCTTTACCCAAGTTTTTAAAAGGCAAGTAGGTAGGAGACATCACACAAAAAGGAAAGATAAACAGAAGAAGAGAAATTTAAGAGAGTTGTCATGAATTTTAGTATTCTGTGTAGGTCTTAATTAAAGATCATTTTCACAGATCCTTATCTACAGGTGTTTTACTGACCACTAAACCTTGTAACTAGTAAATTACTTGGGACAAATATAAAGATTACAGCACAATGGTGTCTAACCTACTTACGAAAAAGATGCTTCTGATCTAATCTTTGAATGATTTTGTAAGATAGTGGTTGACAGAGAACTGTTACAGTTGTTATAGTTCCTGTAGTCCCTCATAAAGGTTTCACAATAAAGTGTTAGAGGACCTGCAAAATCAGAAAGTGAGAGGCCTTACATTACCACAGCATCCAAAATACCTAAAGCAAAGACAGGAATGGCCCCAGCACTGGTACCAAGGAAGAAAGTATTGAAGAAACCAGATCAAGATAGTTAGGCATTTTTCCACAGAAGACCATGAGTTCTTTTTCCTGTTACGGGACATGGGATTTACATGCTTACACTAGCAAGCTAAATTTATATGATACCATATAAACTGAAGGAACAACATGGCAGGACCAGATTTGGTCTACTATTTTATGTACATTCTCACACACTAAAAAAATCTAACCAATTGTATATGCTCATTTCAGTACTTGGTTTAAAAGAGACACCACAAACAGGCATCGCAGAGGGCAGTTAAAAATAACCATGGTACGCCGTTACTTACTTTGCTTCCTGGGTCACTGAAGATTTATTTCACTTTCAGTTCTCAAACAGCTTGGCTGACACTGCAGTATATCTTTTGAAGTCTACTAATAGCTCTGAATACCTGCATACACAGTGGTGTTCACTGACAGGATGTAACATTATCCTCACATTTATCTTAACAGATATGACCGTGGATCTATGAGTAGACTGGCTAGACCCTCAGCTGATAGATTAGCATAGAAGTGGGTGAGGAAAGCATGGTGAATGCAGGCTTTCAGTTGGCGTGAATCACCATAGCCCTACGTGAGACAGAGGAACTACATCCTTTTGCATCTGCTGAGTGCTGAACTGCTCTGTCCATACCACAGCATTGCATATGGCCAAAAGAGGAGAATGCCTGCCAAAGAACTTACCACTCCTGACTAGACATCCTGGAAACATCATGGGTGGCAGTGGCTTTCCAGGTAAGACTTGGAGTAGGCAGAGAGAAAAATGTCTGGAAGAAGTAGCGGATGAATGTAAACATAGAAAGAGCTTAAGAAAATAAAATGCAGCAATACAGAAAGGAGACTGTATAACCAAAGCTAAACCTGTCTTCCTTCCATGCCATAGTGAAGGCATGTCTTAGTGCAAGCTGAAGTCCAGAACCTCCTTGTAGGGGTCAGAAGACAAGAATACTCAAACCTGAAGGTGAATCCAAATCCGCACTATAAATTAAAGGGAAATCTCAAAGGAAGATCAAGAATAATGGACATGAAGACTTTGTCAGAAGGGTGTAGCTGAAGATATACTGGTCTGATTAGAGATGAACTGGTTTTATTATTGTCTGGTGGAGACTAAATACTGGTGAACACTGACTTACAAAGCTGAGATGCCTTCACAGAAACTGACCTCTCTTCAATCATTTTCTGCATGCTGCAAGTGATGAGAACCTTTAAACATATTCTGACATGACAGGAACTCAAACTATGGACTTGATGAAACAGCAAACTAACATTAACTCTCTCGCACAGAATCACAGAATGGTTAGGGTTGCAAAAGAAATTAAGATCATCTAGTTCCAATCCCCTGCCATGGACAGGGATGCCTCACACTAGATCATGCCGCCAAGGCCCTGTCCAGCCTGGGCTTGAACACTGTCAGGCATGGAACATTTACAACTTCTTTAGGCAACCTGTTCCAGTGCCTTACCACCCTTACAGTAAAGAACTTCTTCCTCACACCTAACCTGAACTTCCCCTGTTTAAGTTTGAGACAATTAGCCCTTGCCCTATTGCTACAGTCCCTGATGAAGAGACCCTTTCCAGCATGCTGGCAGGCCCCCTTCTATACTTGAAAGCTGCTATGAGTTCTCCATGCAGCTCCTCTTCTCCAGGCTGAACAGCCCTACTTAAGGGAACTGAAATGTTGCTTATTATTAATAAGAGTGCATATTTATTAATCCTGTTTTCATCAGAAGCTCCCAATATGCTTTACAATGAAGAAACTGCAGCCTAAGAAACTGAAGAAGGAAAGGACATCCAACATTGGTAAATTGCACAAGCTCACCCTGAAAATGAGAGTTGTAATTGCAGTAAAAATCAGGGCTTTTTGTCAGACCTTCAATCTATGCTTTAATTTGCGTTAGTTGGTACACACTATCTGCTGCTACTATTGTCACCAAAACATAAAATTGAACATGTGTCTTTTCCCCTCACCCAATACTCTTGCTGTCTTGCAGTTTCACGTAGCTCTCAGACCTCTGCTGGACTGTAAATGTAAAAGCCGTGTTTACAACAGCTTTGTGTATTTTGACCTACTGACTGAGATTTGCCATGTATTTTTTCAAAGGTCTCTCAATAATGCATTATTTTCCATGTTATTACTGCATGCTCAAAATCATCTCACTCTAACCAAAGCTGATTTATCTTGGCAAAAACCCATAATTTAATCCAACTAACTATCTGTTGTATAAACAAGGTATCAAAGGTGTTACAACAGGGTTGTACTTGAAGTAAGAACAAATTTATACTGTATGAGTCTTTAGCCATCCACACAATTTCTTAATCAAAAGAACTAGGTTTTCCCAATTTGCTCCATAGCCACAAATCAACCAGATTTTCAGCAAAGCTGAACTCTTATCCTATCATTTCAAATAAGTGATTAGATCTTCAGAAGCTCCTCAGCTCCTCTCATAGAACACTCAAAATCCAAATTTGGATGTAAGTGCATAAACGGGAGTTAAAGATGTTCAGCCTGTTTCATAAAATATGATCTTACATTTTCAGTTCTATGAACTCCAGCTACACTAGACTTACACAGCTAAAGCTAAGTGCCTATCAGGTGACAGTATATTATCAGCTTAAGACTCTTCCTGAATAGTAGTGTTACCTACAGGCTAAGAGTTCATTTAATGGCATTTGATTTACTTTCTTGCAGAGACAAGACTCACCCCAATCTCATTAACACTACTGTAAATCAGGAACAACTCCAACAGACTTGTGGAGTTAACCTAGTATGAAGACAACTGCAAAAAAAATCAGTAGAAACAACTGTCATAAACCCAGAGAAGACAATAAGCTAGACCGATTTATATTTGCAAAAGACTGAATGTTTCCGAGTATTTGCCAACTTACACTCTGGAGAATTAAATCAAATCACATTTAATACTTTCTTAAAGACAATACATTGCACTAAAATCCACAATTTTATATTCATTAAGAATATGTGAGCCTGTGAAACTCATTCTTTTAAGGCTGATCCCCCATTCCCCCTTTAACCCAAGCTTCAGAAAAGATCTGTGTGCTCAGCAAAAATTATTATGTCTAAGGGAGGACTGCAACCTGGAAGATCCGATCACCAGGGATAAATACTGTCCCTACTGTGCTTTCATGGAAAGAAATGAAATACAAATAAAAGATTATAATATCTCTGCTTAAAAAACAGAAACATCTGTTGGAAACATAGGTTCATGGGCAGCTTTTCTGACGAATTCAGCATTAAGATCAAGTTGCATAGCTGTGCACTGACCATAAAGCCTTGGTGAGTTTAGTGCCACATTATAGTTCAGGCAATGGATATCTACCCTGCACAGATGAAAACAATTTGGTGAACCAACACCACACTTTCTTGCGCAGTGCAGCAACACAATGGCCAGAGACAAATTAACACAAGCCTTACAGACACCTCACTGCCTCACTGACTTCTTAATTCCTCCTTCCCAAGTAGTCCTCATAAGGATATGCAACAAGAACATCTTTCCTGTTAGTGATCCTGTACAACACAGTGAAGTGATATACTCTGAATTATACACCAAACACTGTACAACATTCATCCTCACCTGTAGGAACTCAAAGCAAATTCAGACATGAAGAAAATCAGTAAAGGAATGTGACTGGATTTTGTGTATTTAGTCAATACCTTGCAGTGCATTTGCATGATTACAGCCAGAGGCAGCTGTAAGGCTTTGATGACAATAATAACAGTATAGACTTCAGCAACTCTTACTGGCCCAATTTCTTAGAAAGGCAAGTAATGATATCCTGAGTCGTTCCTCTGTATCTTCAAGGTTAGGTACAGGAACACTCCAAACACGCCATACAGAAATGTGTGCAAAGACTCTGCTCATGTATTAACTACATTTCAAACACTTATTTCAGAGAACTGAACTTCTAGGCTCATCTCTTGCAAGTATTTGACTGACATGGGTGAGGCTTTTTACATCATGACCACTTTCTGAGAGTGCCTTCAGTTAAACAGCGCAGAGGGGACACATCCTCAGACAGAACCCTGCAAAGGATCAAAAGCAATGTACCTGTATCCTGGGACTTCTTTCCTCAAAGGTTTTCTAACACATCTTTTAGTTTTCCTTGTTGCACTGATAAATAGGACCCTTAATTAAAAAAAAAAAAAAAAAAAGCTTTTTGTGCTCCCCCATCCTTGGTGAGAAAATACAAAACTTTCAAGATCTAAACTGTCTTCACAGAAACCTTTAGCAAAACATTGCAGGGAATTATTAACTGTACTAAGAAGTTGTACTTAGAGATCATAAACAGCCCTTTGTGCAAGAAAGAGTCTGACATAAATTGGCTACAGACTGCAGGTGACCGTGTGAATCTGTTGAGTGAGGACACTTTAATAGATATGTGTGTGGCATACACATATTTGCTGCAGTGAGAAACAGAGCTCTGAAAGAACTAATCTTCAAGGACAGAGGTTGTCTTGCATAAATGTTTATGCTGTTAGATACACACTAGCCTTTAATAGCTTGTCCTTCTCACAGTAGGTGACAGAAGGCAGGAAAAGGCCAGCTGCTTCAAAAAATTACCACACATTAAGATATCTAGTGCTGAAGAGGAAAAACAGTATTTGTAGCATACAGTTTGAATGTGCCTGCAGGCTGTTCTATTAGAATCTCAGAGGTTCGTGGGTTTGCTCAGGTGCACAAAGCTAACTGTATGAGTAACAGCTTTCGGGGCATAGGCATACTGAGGAACATCAATGCCAGAGTTCCTGTATATCCATCCAGTACACACCTCCTTTAATACAGCGTACCTAGAACTTGCATCTTGGAATGGTGTTCTTCAAGCTAATCCAGACTTCAACAAGGAAAACAATATTTTAAATTCAGTCAGTTTTGGGATTATCACTCAGTCATCCTGGGCACCTCTTTCCTCCTTTCCTTCCTTCCTGCATCCTTTATTACTTCTTTTTCATGCATCTTCATCCACCAGTCTTCTGTCACTAGGAAAATACAGCTAAGTTTTCTCAGTCTATTTTGTTTTATCACAGCCAGAATCCAACTTAGCATCAAGCTAAGCAACTGGAAATGGACAGGAGCCGACATTTCAAAAGCTGCTCCTCAGTGTCACTGCATGTTCTTGAAATGGCCTAAGTCACACTATGTAAGGCTACTGTTATCTGAGATTGTTTAATATAGGAATGGTAAAATTGGATTGGTTAAACTGGATTTACTTTGTAACTAGCTTAGCCCTTCAAACTCTTGAGTCATCTGAGGCCAGATTCCTTTCAAGAACAGGGAAGAGAAAAACTTGACAGTAATTTAAAACTGTCGACTTTCTTCTAAACCTCTCATTACAGCCATTGCATGTTATTGTTTAAAAAAAAAAAAAAAAAAACACCAACAAAACCATAATTGAGTCTATTCCTGGCTCAACCACCAACTCAGCCTGACCTTGGGCAAGACACTTGGCTTCTCTGAGCGTCAGTCTGTGCAGCTGTAGAATTGAATAAAAAATTTAAACTTAACAGAGAACCAGAAGCTGAGGTTTTCTGGGATAAAAAAATAAAACCAAAATAAAGGGAACACTAAAATAGTTGCTTGAAAAAACCAGTAACCTCTACATCAGAGCTCCAAATTCCTAAGCCGATTAACAGTAGATTCAGGAGGATTCCTTAAATAAAATGTCATATATACCAAACCCCAAGCACTCAGTAAGCCCTTAGATGCAGGCTAGCTCACTCATTTTGGTTAAACATTCTGATTATTTCACGTGGATCAGTTCCAACCAAGTATTACAAGTATTACAGCTAATGGCTGCTGATGTGAAAAGGAACAGGCAAACAGCAATTTATAGCTACAAAATACTGGGGAGACTGATCATTTCAGGCCCAGTCCGACATCTGGAGTAACCCCTGGCTCTGACAAGATACTCCTAAAGGAACTCTAGGAATACCATTTGACCTCCTTCCTCTCTGTAGCACAGCTTACCTTCTCTCAAGATCGTGACACATAAAAGGTACCCTAATTCACAGGAAGGCTACAACTCCTCCCCTCCCAATAATACTGGAATGTTTGCTATCTATGAATGAACAGGATGATTATGGGTTCACCTGACATAATGGAAACATTAATGCAAGATTTAAAACTCCATCAGGCACATGACTTTTCTTTCCAGGAACGCTGTGAGAAAGGTAGCAGAAGGAAACCCTTAAAATACCAGGAAGTATGTGAAAAGATATGAGCAGCATTAACACTTCCATAAAGAGAGCCATTTTAATACTAAAAAAATAAAGTAAAAAATTACCAACTTAAGTGATTACTAAACTTTCTGAATTTAAACCATCAAGCCTGAAGTTGCCATAGCATATCACAATATGTGAGCAAAGGCCTTGGTATGTTACTGTAAAGAGACCATTTGATATGCTGAGTATCAATATTTTAAATTCTAAAGGAGGCTCACAGGCTTTTATTCCCACGTTATTCTCTACAAGATCACACTATGTTTTACGTGGTTTAGATACTACTTGTTGTGTTTTCTGCCCTGTTTGGCTTTAAGACGCATTTTCTGAGTAGATACCTAGCAGGTGAATACAACTAACTTCTCATACATCACCAGAGAATGCATCAAAGCACAAGCGTTCCCAAGTCCCCGCTGTGCTTGTTGCGGGCCATGGTGTGATGGACCTGCAGTGCAGCCTGCACAATCAATGCCACAAAATGCCTCAGCAGTGAGTGACAACATCATGAAACAAACATGGTGCTGGCAGCAGTGTACTGCTGCCCTGCCAGCACATCCTGCCTTGAGAAGAGGCGACGGCCAAGGATGTAACTGCTGCCCTGCACCCTAATGCCCTCCACTGAGCTCCCATCCATGCCGTCAAGCGCAATCACCTCTTGCCCCCGGGAGCGCTGCAGCCGCGACATGCACAATTCCAAGGTGTCCACAGCCATGTCACACCGAGGAAACTTTCCCAAACCTTTAGCTCACATTGAGAATCATCAAGGAAGGCATTTGCCATTCAGAAAGGCCCCGAGTACCCCTTCCCCACACCACAGCAATGCTAACCACCGGGCAAGATGCCTTGATCCTGGGGCCACCCAGTCTCCACAGATCACTGAAAACCGGGATTTTTCTTAGCCTGAACCCAGCGGTCCACCCTCCGGCCCACGGGCAGGCCCCACCATGCTCCTACCGAATTCACAGGCTCCCTTCTGGACCTGGGAGACAGCGGGCAGGCCGTGCTGCAGCGCCTTGCGGCTCACCGCCTTCAGCTGGCAGATGTTGTCGTAGGTCCGGCCGTCGCTGCCGCACACCTGGGCGCTGAGCCTGCACTGGCAGACGCCCTTAGCGAAGCGCTTGCCCATGGGGTAGCGGCAGTCAAGGCTGTCCCCGCAAGGCGGGTCCTCCTTGCGGCCGCACGAGTCCCCCTCACCCGCGGCGCAGATGAGGCAGCAGCTGCAGCGGTCGGGGACGTATCCGCTGGGGCAGCTGGGGCTGGGGCACTTGGAGACATCGCAGCGGGTCGGGCACTTGGCTCGGGCGGCCAAGAGCTCCGCGGTGCCCGGGCTGCCGCTGAGGGAGAGCAGGAGCAGCGGGCTCAGCAGCGACACCCGCATCCTCGGCGGGCTGCTTGCCGGGAGAGCAGCGGAGAAGGGGTGCGAGCCCACCCGGCCCGAGGGGAGGAGGCGGGGAAGGTGCAATCGCGGTGCAGCGAGGGAAGGGAAAGCCGGGCTTTATGCACACGCGGGAGGGAATGTGTCCTCTGCCCCCAGCAGAGCTCCTGCAGGCGGAGCGGGAAAGAGCAGGAGATGGAAGGAAGGAGGTTCAGTATAAAGCCGCAGAGTCGAGGCCAGCTCAGTCCGAGGCGCTGCTCCCCGGGGCTAGCTCGCAGGGCTGAGGCGCAGAGCCATGGCCGAGCTGCCGCGCAAGGTGAGCGCTGTCCCCACGCGGCCGCGGGAAGCTGTGAGGACGGCACCGAGCGGAGCCGCGGGGTTATATGCCGGACGTGCCCGGGGCCGCCGCCGCCGCCTCCAGCAGCAGCCGCAGGAGCTCCGCGGCGGCAACGACGGC
>JAOEHY010020999.1:0-18526 GCA_025447955.1 Psilopsiagon aurifrons
GTGGGGGGAGGCTGTGGGACGGAGCGGGCTCACCCAAGCCCTGTCTCCCGGCCAGGCTGCGGGGGCTCCAGGCAGGCATGGTCGGCTATGACCCCGGCTCCAGCTGCGTCTCCACGGCGGAAGCGGCTGCGGCAGGGTCAGCATCTGGCTTCGTCACCCGGCTCCTTATCAGTCCCTTGGATGTCATCAAGATCCGCTTCCAGGTACCGTCCTCACGGTGTGCTCGGGGTGGAGGAGCCCGTTACAGAGGGGGGCTCTGTGTAGGTCTCTGCCGGTCACTTGTGCGGCCAGAGAGCACTGAAGCTGCTCCTCAGCCTCACCCCATGGTGTGTGCAGGTTATGCAAGGTAGCAGGGTTATCCCGTGGCCACTGCTTCTATTTATATAACTGGAGTGTTTGAATGGGACCCTGTGGGGTTTGTAGCTTATTTTCTTTCTCTCTCTTTATGAATGAATCATCTTCGCTATCTAACTGGGTTTCACCATCATCCCTACTGATTAACTTGTGTTGCACGTGTTTTTTTAGTCTTTTAGAGCCCTACATAAGCCACATCCCTGTCATTTCTAGGTGTGATCCCATGGGAAGGCATTGCTGGGCTCTCAGGGCTGTGAATTCCCAAAGGGGACACTTGAACTTGTGGAACTGTGGTGGAATTAGAGAAAACCTTCTCTGTTCTCCTCCAGCTTCAGATCGAGCAGCTCTCCTCCAAAAACCCAGGCGCCAAGTACCACGGCATCCTTCAGGCTGCACGGCGTATCTTCTGGGAGGAGGGCTTGGTCGCCTTCTGGAAGGGCCATGTTCCTGCTCAGCTGCTTTCGGTGGGCTACGGAGCTGTTCAGGTGAGGTGACCCCTGGGCCCAGTGCACACGCGTAGGACTTTGCTTCTCTTCAGGTGGGCTGCATGGGCAGGTGCAGGAAGGTCCAGCTTCACACTGTACTGATGTAAAGACGTGCAGCTGTATCTTGCTGGTGGATAACTCCTAAGTTAATATCCCTGAGCTTGCTGAAGTTGGAGCACAGATAGAGCAGGCTGAGTTCTGTCTGTATCTGCTGTCACAGATAACCCCATTTGTTCCTGACACTTGGCTTACCTGTTCATGTTCCAAACCTGTGTAGTGGTTTTGCTTTTGCTCATGTATCCCTAACAGCCTGTAAGGAAAGAATTAGGCTGATGATGGTGTTTTGCACCACATTGTTACGCTTAATTTGTAACTACTAACAACATGTTTTGGGAGCAGTGGTTGAAAGAGGAATGCCCACTGTATCTGTAACATAACAAACGCTTTAGGATACACAGAGCACTGAGCTGAGCTTTTCACAGGGCTAGATTCAGCTCGGGTGTCAGAGCGCAGACTGTGCAGAGCATTCCCTGTGCTGCTGAGTACTCTTTACAGGTTATTCTTCAGCACACACACAGTGTGCAAGTTGGGAAGGACTTTTGAAGGACAGAGGGGGAAGGTGGTTACAGGCGGTGGGTGGAGCTCTCTGGGTGAAATGAGAGAGGAGTGGGGGATCCATGTCCCCGATAAGCGTTGACTCCTTGACCTGCGTGTGCTTGTTCCTGTCAGTTCATGGTGTTTGAGAACATGACACAACTGGCGCACAACGTCACTTCCTACAGCGCCCGCGACTCCTTGGTGCACTTCACCTGCGGTGGGCTGTCTGCCTGCACAGCCACTGTTGCAGTGCAGCCTCTTGACACGCTACGCACCCGCTTAGCTGCTCAGGGTGAGCCTAAGGTATGGCTTTGGGATCTGTACGTGTTTGGGATTATCTTCCGTAGCAGTAGCGATATTCCATGTGTGGGAAAATAGGAGGTTTGGAAAGTACATAACGGCCCCAGGGGTTGGCAGAAAGGAGCCGGTGCTGTTATTGGGCAGTGTCTGTACTGTTGCCAAGTTATCGTCTGTGCTGTTGGCACAGGTTTCTTAATTACATTTTGCTGCTCCTGATTCGTGTTTCACTCCTCACAGATGATCCAGAAAGGGGAAACTGCCCTTACCAGGATAAGTCAATTTTCATCTGGCCTGTTGGCCGTTTATAAATGCACTCCTCAGCCTGTTGAACGTTGTGGTTTTGAAACATGGCACAGAGTCATGTTTAGATAATGATGGGGATGATACCTGAAACCAGTGACCTTTCACTTGTATTTCATGTTCTTATTTATGCAAGAACTGGTCTCCATGCTAATTAGGTCTGTAATAACTACACTTACATGTGTTTGTTTCAAAGCCATTAGCCTGCAGTAGATTCACAGTACATATTACATGAATTCTGTTGCAGGAGCAAGCAGAGCTGTTAAGAGAAAAATAATCTTGTCTGCAAGGCGAGTGGTCTCTGGCCTCAGCTCTGTGCCTTGTTTCTTCCCCCAGCACAGCTTGGGTGTGGGATACAGTGTCAGCCCAGTGCAAAGCTAAGGCTCATTGAGTTAGTCTCTCAAAGCCCAGAGGCCGGTTTAGGTTGTCAGCTTATAAGAGTCACAAGGGGTGAGCAGAGAATACTGTGTGATGTGCAAAATTACTTTGTTCATTGCTTTGTACTGAAAGAAAGTTGTATTTTGGGCGCTGGGAAATAACTTGCCCCTTGGTTTGCTGTTTTAAGCCTGTTCCATCAGAGAATCAGTCTCTTCTTTCTTGCTTAGATCTACCAAAACCTTCGCCACGCAGTGGTCACGATGTACCAGACAGAAGGACCTCGGACGTTCTATAGAGGTTTGACCCCCACAATCATTGCTGTCTTTCCAAATGCTGGTCTCCAGTTCTCCTTCTACAACATCCTGCAACAGTTTTCTGAATGGGTGATTCCAGCTGAAGGAAAGAAAGGAGGTAGGCACTTGGGACAGTGATGTCTGATGTGGGGGAGAGAAAGGATGAATGCTACTTTGGGAGACTGACATAAGCTTGGTTTTCTGTCCTATCAACCTTTTCAATGCAGAAGTGTCTCAATTTCCCATCTGTCATTCTTACCCCTGCACAGATAGTGCAAAAGTAAGTACAGTAAAGCTTACAGACAGCTCTTGTTGTGGAATAACCATGATGGAAATGTGGATGATGGGAAAGTGAAGCATCACAGACTCGGATACTCCTCAAGCTGTGTCACGTTACTGATCCTGTGAGGAGACAGTGATGTGTCTGTTCCATTAGTTTCCATTGAATTCCTCTGTTCCAGTAGTGCTGGGGGATGGGACTCTTGGATTTCCTCAGGAAGTCTGCCTGAGTTTCCAGCCCAGCTGTTCCAGAAGAGGATTCATTCAGCCTCATTTAAAACTGCCAAGCTCTTGAGTTGATAATTTTTATGATGCTTTCTAGCTCCATTATAAGAGAACTTCATCCTGATGCAGCCTTTCACCTTGACAGTTTTAGATACTGGTGCCTCCTCGGGAAAGAGTGTATTCAGGATCAGCATGTTCTTATTCCTCAATGGAATTTCTTCAATAGAGGATCTGGACTTTCCAAGATCATGTCTGCATGTTTAGTTTTAGACGGCAGAGGCTGATGGTGATTGTGCTGGGAACTCAGGTTTGTCAGGAAGAAGTCTAATGCCACAAAACCATTTCTCCCAAGGCTCTGAACCCACCAGGCAATGCCAGCTTGTGACTTACTCCAATCCAGAATAAGTCAGAGCAATCAGGACTGCAAGCTTTCCAGTGCCTGGGCTTTTACTGGGGGCAGGAAAACTTCTCCATCCACTAGTGGCAGGTTCTCTGGTGACTGTTTTTTTTGTGCTGAGCCACTTGGCAGAGCAAAACAAGATCAGTGCAATGACCCAAGAGGAGCTGTTACATTCTGGCCCCAGAGGACATTGCAAACGATGCAGAAAATACAGATTGAGGTTCTGTGGCCCAGACTCTGCAGAAGAGGTGATGGAACTTTGAAGGGCCTTTTTGACCTTACTTCTTGTGCAAAGTGATCTTTAACTGAAGTCTCATGATCTTTAATGCAAACTTTCTGCTAATCCTCTTTTCCCCTCCTATCTCCCCTTTCCCAGGCAACATTAAAAACCTTGTTTGTGGCAGCTGTGCTGGAATCATCAGCAAAACCCTCACTTACCCCTTCGACTTGTTCAAGAAGCGACTGCAAGTGCGTGGCTTTGAGCAGGCCCGGGCAGCCTTTGGGCAGGTGAGAAATGTTGGAATTCCCTGATTTTAGGAGTATGGATTTGTGAGACAATCCAGGGCCAGCCCATCAGTGATGTTTCACCAGTGGTACCTCCTGCATTCTATTTGGGTTAGGAGGTCCTGGTGACCTTGCTCTTGCCCATCTCCATCTGTTGGTTGTCTTGAAGCTGGGGATGGTTGAAGCAGGAAACGGGTTTGATATACTGAGTTTCTAGTTGCAGCTTGGTAGTTCTGATTGAGTACCAGATACCTAGCAGAAAATGACACAGGCTTTGTGCTGGGATCACCTGGCTGTCAGGATCTTCTTCTGCAGTTAATATTTTGACACAAGGAATAGGCACCAAGTGTTCAGCATTTTATGTACCAGAACATCCTGAAATTCAAAGCAAATTAAATACTTCTGGTGTTCTTTAGCACCTTCCTCTGTGCTCTATTTGTCTTAAAATATATTTCACCTCGAAATAACACTGTAAGACAAATACAGATCCTTCAAGGAACTCTCTCTTTCTTTACATGACATGTGGAAAATGTCTTTTCTTCAGATTCCTTGGATCTGAGAAGCAGATCAGTCTGTACCTCAAGAAACTCTTAAGATAAGAACTTGAAGTCTTAACCTGTTGCTTTGGGTGCTTTTCCAGTGAGGTTCAGAAGTTGTTCTGTCACAAGATGTTCCCTGGGACACGATGACATGCAGATGGCTATTTGTGAGGCTTGTGTTTTCTTCCTGTCAGGAAACTGAAAAGCCCCTTTTTAGAGAGTGAAGGGGATGGAAAACAGTAGCACAGTCTGAAATAACCACTGCATAAACTTGTGCCATGAATAAGACGAGTGGTTGCAGCATGAAGATTTTAGGGCCACTCAGTTAGAGTGATCTGCATAAGCCATTACTGATGCAAAACAAGCAGCTTTCCTCCACCCCACTTGCTACAAGCTGCCTCTCAGTTCATTTCATTATAATAGCCAGAAAGGCATTTCATTACAATAGCAGGATAACATCCCATTTTTGTGGGATATTTGGGGATCTCTGTGTTCTTTTCCAGGTAAAGTTGTCCTGGAGTTTCCTCATTTAACCCTTTTGCCATCTCTCTGCCAGGTGCGGGTATACAGCGGTCTCCTGGACTGCATAAGGCAGATCATGCGAGAGGAGGGCCCGGGTGGATTCTTCAAGGGCCTCTCACCCAGCTTGCTGAAGGCTGCTGTCTCCACTGGCCTTACCTTCTTCTGGTATGAGCTGTTCTGCAGCCTCCTGTGCTCCCTGAAGACCGCTGATAGCATTGCAAGGAAAGAAAGCTGAAAGGGGCACGTCTGGAGCCCTCCTAAAGGAGGGGAAACTGATGGGCTTTGCTCCATTGGGAGCATGTTGGGAATGTCAGAGTTCCCAGAGCTCCACCAGTCTGTAGGAAATCACCTCCTGGGACCAAGCAGAAGGAGAAGGCTGTTGCAGTTCTGCTGAGGACACTGAACTGCTTTGCTGGAAGCTGTTCAACTGAGCACTTTTTTCCTCTTTCTCCTCTTATATCAGTACACATTTAGTGGGGAGAGGAGGGAACCAAGCAGAAAACTACCTGCTGTGAAGAGGCACCTGCTAAAGCGGGTGTATCCCTGTGCTTGCCCTGGATCACAGATTGCGATCCTGGCATAGCTGGTGCTGCTTAACCAACCTAACACCGCTTCCTATGGCCGCATCCGCACAGCTGTGTTTCCTTGCCCTCTGGCCTGCTGTTTGCACTGTGTTCTTTGCTTGGTGTAGCACAGGCAGCTCTGTGCTGCTGTTGTGAAGTCAGTTCAAACCTTATTAGTGTCACAGAACCTCAGCTGTCTTTGCTGCCAGCTGCTGCTTCTTGCTTACCGCTTGAATCAGCCACCTGAAACACAGCGTCTTCTGGTGGATCACACCCAGACTTGCTCTTCCTTTAGCTCTGATGAGCTTGATTGTATCCAAAGTGCCCATTTCTCTTCTTGCATGTCTTGCCATACATCTCTTGGGGTTCTGCATTGCCTCAGTCACACTTTTGCAACTCAGTCTGCAGATTAAGAACCCTTCTCTAAGGGAATTCAACGCACAAGCCCCATTCTTCAGGGTTCTTTGCCTCAATGCAGTGAGTAACCAAATGCTGTATAGAGTTCTAGAAATATTTAATCTAAGTGGGAATAATGAAGGAAAAGTCCCGTGGAGACTAGTAAATATCTTTTATTATTATAATTTAATGCCACCTTTGAATATTTCCAGCAACTATTTCTGCTCAAAACCTTTCTGAATGTCACTCCTGCTGTGGTGCTAATAGATGAAAGCGTTTTGACAAGCAAAGCTGAAGTGAAAGGATTGAGCATCCGATGGAAATTGCTTGGCTCAGCACGGTGTTTGACAAGGAAAGGGTGATGGAATTCGAGCTGGAGAAGTGGTGTTCTGCAGTTTCAAAGGTTTTAGGGATGCTTTAAAACCCAACGAAACAACGACCCAGCAGCTCTGATTGACGTAACAGGGAAAAGAGGGAAATTGCTTTCTTCCTCCTCTTTTACTGTTTTTCCAGGCTGAGCAGGGTGTGGTTGGGTCAGTTATGGAGGGCAGGCTCTGAGGAAGAGCTGCTGTGATACAAAAGCCTGTTGGTCATCTGGTGAGTGGTGGATGGGGCAGAGCACTGCTGTTATTTAGAGGATGATTTGATAGCTCTTCTCTTCACGCAGAGCTTCCCATGGCTCTTTTGCAGTATCCAGGGTGTTAATACTAGATGTTGGCCACATTCCAGCGTGACCAGTTCCATTCTGCTGATGCAGCTCCTGGCAATTTTGAGCATATCAACATTGCTCCCTTATCCTGTGCTATTGTGAGAGGCTGGTTCCAAAGAGCAGCTGTTTCACTGGTACCTGAGGTATCCAGAGAGATTCCTTGCAAGCCCAGGCCAAATGACTTGGTGTCTGCTGTGGTCTGAGATCTTGGAGTGTGATGTGGCTGTTTGCAGGTGACTTTGAGAACTATATAAAGTTAAATCCACTGAGCAGTGGTGGTGGCAGGTAGGAGGCTAGTACAGGAGCCTTAAAGAGGGAGTATTAGCTGCATATACTCCAAAAATGCACAGTTTTGCTTATTGGAGATAATACAAAGAATGTGGAGTGAAGTGTCTCAAAGTGCCTCAATCTGAGTGGCATTTTCATGTATTGTTTAAGCTGAGATCTCTCCTAAATCTTCTTAACTGTATTTTGCCTTTGTTTCTTGTTCATCTCTTGTTCTTGGAAAGACATCACAGCCAGTGACGGCCTTACCCTCATGCCATCCTTCCAAGGAGAGAACCGTCTCATTGTGAAGCAGAGTCAAACAGGTTGGGATTGTTAGGCTTTTGGCTGCTGGTACAGAGGAATGCTGTCATGGGTAGCAGGGACAGGGCTGGCCACAGCAGGTTGCTGTGCTGACTTAGGCTCCCATAGGAATTCAGGCCTCATCCATCCTGTGTAAACCTTACAAGACCCTTTGTTTTTCACTTTATATCAAAGAGCTGCTGTTAAACTGCACAAAATAGGGGGAAACTGGTGAGGACTCAGCAGTGGAATTGCAGCATCAGGAAGGGAGGGGGGAGTTGCTTTCGTTGTAACAGGAGTAAAGAATAAAGAACATTAGACTGCTCTGCTGAGACAGTGCTCCTCGAGTGTGCTGTGGAGCTTAAGGTGATGCAGCTGTAGGGGCATGCAACTTGGTTGCTCCGCAGGGAAAGCAGCAATGGAGGGTGCAGAGCAGCAGTGGAGGGTGCAGAGCAGCAATGGAGGGTGCAGAGCAGCAGTGGAGGGTACAGAGCAGCAGTGGAGGGTGCAGAGCAGCAATGGAGGGTGCAGAGCAGCAGTGGAGGGTGCAGAGCAGCAGTGGAGGGTACAGAGCAGCAGTGGAGGGTACAGAGCAGCAGTGGAGGGTACAGAGCAGCAGTGGAGGGTGCAGAGCAGCAGTGAAGGGTACAGAGCAGCAGTGGAGGGTACAGAGCAGCAGTGGAGGGTACAGAGCAGCAGTGGAGGGTACAGAGCAGCTTTTCCTTCTGGGATAGTTTTTTCCTCCACTGCATTAAATACACTTGTCTCCATCCAACAGATGGCAGAGGTGGAGTTGAAGCCTTGCAGGTCTATGGAAGAGACTCTTGGTGAGGAGCTTCAGCACAGGGCCCG
Source organism: Psilopsiagon aurifrons (assembly GCA_025447955.1). Lineage (NCBI taxonomy): Eukaryota > Metazoa > Chordata > Aves > Psittaciformes > Psittacidae > Psilopsiagon > Psilopsiagon aurifrons. The sequence continues at coordinate 8,264 of JAOEHY010020999.1, forward strand.
CTTCGTTGTTTCCTCTTTGGGAGTGAGTGGTTTAGCACTAGGAGGACAGGTCTTACTTGTGATGCTGATTGAAGCTAAGTGTCCTTGGATTTGAGGAGCAGGAGATAGGGGAGATCTGCAGTCACCTTGTTCTCTGCTGCGCGGGGACATATCTGCTGTCAGATGCTCCACGCACCAGTTCACAGTGTCTCCACATGGTGAGTGGCACGCTCTGAATCTCTGCCAGGTTTCTCCCATTGGGATGGCGGGGATTTCCCTCTGCTGTCATCCTGTCGGGGGATCTGTGTTGCCTGTGGTTGTGTTAGCTTTCTGATAGTGCCTTGTACCATCAGGACATCCAAAAGCACTTCCACAGGGAAAGCGCAGCTGTGCTGTGGTTGTCGCTCTTGGCTGGCCTCGGGGAGGAGAATGTGAACGCACAAGTTCATTGATGGACCCAGTGTCCTCCAACACCGAGTCCTGGGACACTGTTCTTGGAATGCTCCTCCAGAGCGTGATTTGTGACAAGAAACGGATGTTTGGCAGCCGGGCTCGGGATGGACTGTTCGTAGTTTGGGTTTAAGTTTCTCATGTGATGTAGTTTGAAGTGTTTCGTTGTGTTTCCTGAGTGGATCTGTTGCAGCTGTTGTTGGAACGTGTTGGGGCACAACCTGTGCTACCTTTGAGATAAGGTACATTAAATACTTTGTTACGCTCCTCTCTGGCTGCAGTTCCTTTATTCCTTCCCTCCTAATATGAACATCTAGATCCCGTGGGATCGCTGTGCCCCCCTCCTGCCTTGGGGGAGGGCAGCCAGCCCAGAGTGTGGGGCAGCAGGAGGGTCTGATTTTCCCTCCCCATCACTGACTCCTGGGAGCCATCGCATCCCCTCTGTGGTATGGGGTGATGCTTTGGCTACGGCTGCACCCAGGGGGATCAGTGGAGGGGGGTCTCCAGCCCAGTCCCACCACTGTGCCCTAGAGGGTCAAGTGGCAGCTCATGGGTGGCAGCCCCACACGAGTCGTGGCTTGGTCTGTACCACGCCAGAAAGTTCCCAAACCACTCATTCTGGTTTCCTGAGCTGCTCCTGGCCGCGCTGCTCCTGTCCAAGTGCTGCCGAGCCTTCCCCGTCGAGGTGACACAGCGGGGAGTTAGGACGATGGGGATGCTCCCGTTGCACTGAGCTGCTTTAACGCCTCTCCCCTTCCCTGATGTTTTTCCAGGGTCGGGGGGGGGAGCGGATTGACCGCGGCAGCGGGGAAGGCCGGGGACACACCGGGACGCGCGGCCGGGACAGCCCGGTAAGAGCGGCCGGGACACACCGGGAAGCGCGGCCGGGACAGCCCGGTAAGAGCGGCCGGGACACACCGGGACGCGCGGCCGGGACAGCCCGGTAAGAGCGGCCGGGACACACAGGGAAGTGCGGCCGGGACACACCGGGAAGCGCGGCCGGGACACACCGGGAAGCGCGGCCGGGACAGCCCGGTAAGAGCGGCCGGGACANNNCGGGCCGAGGAGCCAGCGGGGCGGCCCGGCAGGTCGGTGGCGCTGGGCCCGGCTCCCTCCGCCCTGCCCTGGGCTCGGGGCTGGGGCGAGGCAGCGGCGGGGGGTACCCGGACACAGAGGGGTCTCGGTGCTGCGGGTTCCATCGGTGGGGATGGGACGCGGGTCCCCGGGGTGGCTGTGCCCCTCGGAGGAGACTTCGCTGCTTTTTTGCCCTCTGCTTGCGGTGGCCTCGGCGCGTCCTGCGCTTCCCACCGGGATTGCCGCGCTGGGATGCCGCCAATCGAGGGCACCGACACCAACCACATAAGTCCCCAAGATAGCTGGTCCAGTGGTACCCACGGGTGATGCTGTGCCCGGAGTCACCCAGCACCACCAGCCCTTCAGACACGGTGGTCCTGGCTGCTTTACACTCAGGGCAGGGCTGTTTGGCACAGCAGCTCCAAGCAGCCGTGCCCATCCCCGGGGAGCTGCGGGGATGCTCTGGGAGCGGCGCTGGGCGGTGGTGACAGACGCCGCCGGACGGGCTTGGGCACTTGGGCTGCACTGTGTGCGGCGCGGAGCTGTCGCCAGGTTCCTTCAGCACAGCACAGCACTGCTGGGACGCGGGGCTGGAGAGGCCGGGTGGGAAGGTGTTTGTGAATCCATCTGGGACAGAGACCTCAGTGCTGGTCCCGCAGGTAACCCTGTGTAGGTGGCAGCTTTGGCTGTGGGAGCAGCGTTGGCATGGGGCAGGAGAGGAGGGCAGAGCCTCTACCCACTGCTCTGCTCCGAGGTACTGTGTCTGTGTGTCCATGCCTCCAAAGGGCGATGGGCTCTTTGGCTTTAATCCCTGTCAGGACCTATTTGCAGCGAGGGGTGAGTAACAGCCGAGGAATTTCGAGCTGGCAAACCCCATTTGGCCGAGTGCCCTCCCCATGTGTGTGCTGTGGGTCCGGCCAGCCCAGCAGGTTGCGTTCAGCAGATCATCTTGTGTGTGTGTGTGTGTGTGTGTGTTAGAGGAGCCCTTCCTCTCTGTGCCACGTTACTCTCTGCTGTCTTTAGTGTATCACAAAGCAGCAGCAAATTAATCTGGAGGCTCTTTAGGAGCAGCGTGGGTCCTGCAGAGAGCTGTGCTTGGCTGCAGTGGGATGGGATAGGAGCTGGTGGGGATTTGGTTGCAGAGCTTGCTGTGTCTCGATGAGGGGGCCTGGCTGTGGTGCAGGGGCTGCTCTGGATGTTTGGTTCCTCCCAGGCTTTTGTGTGACACGAGCTGAGCCGGTGTGTCAGAGGCACAGGGAGCGGCTGCGCTGGGTGCTCCTCTGTGTGTTCCCCTGTGATAAAGCCTTCTGAGGTGAGAGAGGTGTATTCTGGGGCTGCCTTGGTGTGCTGTGCACTGTGAACCTGCAGATCAACAGCCTGCAACACGTTTCATATCAGAAGAACATAAAGGCTCTGAAGATTAAGTCCTATCATAGGAAACAAGGCTTAAAAGGATGTGGAGCAAGGCTTTGCTCAGATGGGAGCTGTCACGATAACAGCCTGCGCACCAGCACTGGATGGGATTTGCCAGTGGCTGGGTGAAGGTCTGCTCCATCCAACTACGCTGTGTGTGTTCTTTCCCCAGGGACTGTCACTAGCCCACCCACTGCCCTGACTGTTGCCCTTGGAGGAAGCCAGTCATGGGGGAAACAGGCAAAGAAGAGTATAAAATACAGTCATTCGATGCCGAGACGCAGAAGCTGCTGAAAACAGCCCTCAAAGGTCAGCGGTCTGTACTTGCTCCTCTGCTGCAGCGTGGCTGGCACGTGAGGCCGGACCCCTGTAAGGAACACAGTGTTCAGGGTAGAAGAGCTGTTCCACACACAGTTCATCCCTGACTGGGTCCTGTTGGTGAATCTTCTCCAGGGAGGTCTTTGCTCCCCCCTCTCCCCTTCTCATTGGGGCTCTCTCTGATTTAGGGGTGACTCCTCCCCTGCCCTAACCCAGCACCTCTGCCCAGACCTGGCCTCTCAGCCCTTTCCAGCGCCCTGTTCCTGCTCTCTGCCCCTCCACGCTGTGGGACCATCTCTTCCTCTTAGACTCCAGCGTCTCCTGCACATCTGGCTCCCACTAACCCAGCTTGGAAGCAGTGCTGGCATTTCACATTCAGATCAACTTGCTTCCAGTATTATCTGCTTTCTGCTTCGATTTCCCATCGAGAAGGCTGTGTCTGCAGCTTGGGAGAGCACCACTGGAGCTGGTGTCTCCAAAGCAGCTGGCGTGTGAGAAGGGGCCAAGATGCGGCATGTGGATGTTCATGGTCGTTGAAAGGATGCTGAGGTTTCGCACCATGTAGCATTGGTTGTACCGGACCCCACACTGACCTTGACTGCTTTCTAGATACTCCAAAGCAAGCAGGACATGAAGGGTGCTGGCTCCTGACAATGTTTCTCCTCTTTGCAGACCCCAGCAACGTGGACCTGGAGAAGGTGGCCAATATCATAGTGGACCAGTCCCTCAAAGACTCTGTGTTCAGCAAGGAGGCAGGGCGCATCTGCTACACCATCATCCAGGTGAGAGCTCCTCGTGTCTGGTCCTTGGGTTGGGCCAGGAGAGGCTTTGCCCCAGCCCTGTGCTGTGACCCCGCAGCTCTTCTGCTCCTTGCTGTGGCAGCATCCAGATGAGCAGCAGTGAGCATGGGCTGCAGCTTTCCTGCCTCTGTGGGCAGTCACAGGAGGGCATCTGTGTGGTCCTGCATCCCCCAAGTAGCAGCATCCCCCTGCCCCTCTCACAGCCCCAGTTCATGCCTCCATCCTGCTTTGTGGGCTCGTAGGCAGAGAGCAAACAAGTTGGGCAGAGCATCTTCCGGAGGAGCCTGCTGAACCGGCTGCAGCAGGAGTACAAGGACCGGGAGGAGCTGCGCACCCGCTCGCTCCAGGCCTGGATCTGCTACGTCACCTTCATCTGCAACATCTTCGACTACCTGAGGGTGAGGAGCAGGAGCTGCTGCTGCTGCCTCCATGCTGCCAGAGGGGCCTGGGTGTCCAGAGGTGCCAGGGCTGGGGTGGTGGATGGGTGTTGAATGGAGCCCCAGGGCCGTGGCTCAGCAGTGGGAGCCAGAGCTGGTTCTCAGCACGAGAATGCTGCTGGAGCTTGTGATACCTACGGGCAAGCAAACAGGCTTGGAGAGGCAGAGCCTGCTCCGGTCACAGTGTCTGAGCTTCCTCATTTTGTACCCGGTGTTTGAAAGCCCCTGTTTGCCTGCTCCAAGATGGAACTGGTTTAGTCCTGGGGGGACATGTGGGTGCTGATATCATTTCTGGCCCATGTACTGACAGAGCTTGTCTGCAAGCCTTTGCTGCAGTGTGTGTGCTTGGAGGAGATGCAAATACGATGCAAGCAGAGCTGCAGGCAGGAAAACGCCGTTGCAACAAGTGCATTCCCCACGATCACCTGCTTACATTTAAAACCAGATGGTTTTCTCATCATTTGTTCAGCTTCTCTGGCTCCTGGAGCCTCAAGTGTCTGATCTCCTATGTGAGTCCCACCAGTACAGAGCTCAGCAGCACAACTAAATGCTGCTCCCTTCTGCTTTGAAGAGCAGCAAGGGGACAGCCATGTGGAATAGCTGCAGACTCCTCCCTTTCTGCCCCCAAGCTGAGGATGACTCCTGCCCCCCTGCAGGTGAACAACATGCCCATGATGGCTTTGGTGAACCCTGTTTATGACTGTCTGTTCCGGCTGGCGCAGCCAGACAGCCTGCGCAAGGAGGAAGAGGTGAGTGCAGGGAAGAGGGATGCTGATGTGCCTGGGTCCTGCTGAGAAGCAGCAAAAGGCACAGCCGGGGGGGATGCAGGAGGGAAAGCTGCGTCCTGCGATGTGCTGGAAGGGTTTGCAGCCCGGGAGGAAGCAGGATGGAGGTGCTGGTTTGTGACTCCCTTGCCCAGGCTGCGTGTCCTCCTCTGGGGCAGCTTTCCTTCCCATTGCCAAAACGCCACCGCTGTAGATCCAGCAGCAGAGCTGGAAGCAGGGATTGTCCGGTGCTACACAGGTTCAATCCCATCATGTGAGAAAACCACAGATGATTCCCCATTCGCACAGAACCAGCTGCTTTTCCGGCATTCCCAATTGCTGGCCATCTGGCAAAGCGGCTCCCGCACCGATGTGCTGAGGCATTGCGGCACTGGGAGGTGGTGGCAGGTAGCTGCAGCTGCTGACAGCAACGCTGGGGAAGCAGAACCATCACCTCTTGGAAATCCAGAACAGGGAACGGGATGAGCTGGTCCCTGAGTGACTGAGGGGGACCCCCACAGAGATGTGCCAAAGCTCTCCATTCCCTTCCTCTCTTCTTTCTGAAGGTGGACTGCTTGGTCCTACAGCTCCACCGCATCGGCGAGCAGCTGGAGAAGATGAACTCCCAGCGGATGGATGAGCTCTTCTCCCTCCTCCGGGATGGCTTCCTCCTGCAGGAGGGGCTCAGCTCCCTGTCCCAGCTCCTGCTGCTGGAGATCATTGAGTTCCGAGCTGCTGACTGGAAGATGACGGACGCTGCCCAGAAGTACTATTACAGCGAAGTGACGGATTAAGCTCCGCAGCAGAGGGGAGATGTCCCCAGCACCTTCACCAGCGAGTTTCATACCAAGTTTGAGTTTCTTTTCACGTTAATGTTCTTCTAGCACTTCCTATAAATAGGGTTTGTATTGGGTAGAGCCTCTGGGAGCTCTGTCAGGCTGCAACTGATGGTGCTAACCTGACTTTGGAGGTTGGGAGCGGGCACATTTAACCCCGAGGTTCTCCCACTGATTTTGGCTAACATTGGGCTGCTGCCAGCAAAGGGCACACTTTGAGTTTCTAGCTCAAAGCAGCATTTTCTGAGTGTTAAAAGCACAATTGAGGCTGAGAACATTTTGGGTTCATTGGGAGAACATTGGGAGGCAGAGGGGACGTCCATCCCAGCTCAGGTTGTACCCGGTTCTGCGGGACAAGTCACACAAAACACCGTGGCCTCGCAAACAGCTCAACCAAGTGCTATTTCTGCCAGGCTGCTGCCGGCACCTGCATGCACACAGCCACGAGTACCTGGCACAGGGCTCCGGCGGCTGGTTCGAGAGAACACAGCTGCTCACAGGTAGTTCTTTCCTACACGTGCCGGTCCCTGAGCACACGTGGCCAGGAACAGGTTTTGGAAGTTTTACACAAGTGTCCTGTTTTATCTGACTTTGGGGAATTTCAGCTCTGGAATGTTTCTTACAACAGAAAAGAAACAAAATAGTCTATTGAAGGTTTTTTCTAATAAAAGTTTTCCACTAACATGCCCTTTCCCCCTGCACAGCCGCTGGGCTTTACTGAAAGGCTACTCCTGACTTAAGGCTTCAATACTCATTTTGTCCTCAGGTGTCAGCATGGCTTTGTACAACCAGGGTAACTGGAAAGAGCAGTGCGAGAGTCAAGCAACAAAGGTCTGGACTCGAGAAACCTTTCCCATACAGCTGGTTTTATTTGGCTGTTATTCCCATCAAACCTGTGCAGACAATGCTGCTGCTGACCAGAACCAACTCAAAAAGGGCCTTTTATACCATTCAAAGTGTTGTGGTGTGCAAAACATCCAGCTCTGTTCTTAGCTGTGCAGCCAAAACCATTGCTGATTGCAGGAGAAGAGACTTACAGGTCCCCAGTAAAGGGAAGTGGAAGATTACTTTGTGCAGCACTGCTTTAAGAAAACATCTAAGGCTTGTCTTTACAGGGAAGCGATAATGAAATAACCAGAGCAGGGGTTGGGAACTCCACATTCCTCTTTTCCTCACCCAAACAAGCACAGAGGAACCTTGTGGGATCAGATGGGCTCTCCCTGTCTTAGTTCAGAAGCTGTCTGGAAGGGATCTTCCCCTTTCCCTCTTCTTTCTCCCCAGTTTCCCTGGACAGACAGTGCTGGGGCTGGTGGCCCCGTGTGCCATGCAGAGCCTCTACCACCAGCGGTAGTGGGCATACGCCCGGTTGGCCTCTGCCATCTTGTGCAGCACGTGCTTCTTCTTGATGATGGGCCCCTCGTTGTTGTAGGCCTGGAGCAGCTCCTGGGAGAGCTTCTCAGGCATCAGCGTCCGGCGGTGCTTGTTCTCCCTGCACTCAGTGATCATCCACTTCATGGCCAGGAAGCGTTTCCGATTGTCCTTCAGAGGGACTGGCACCTGGGGAAGGTTGAGCCCATCACAGTTATCACACGGGGAGGGTGCAGGAACCTGCTCTGCTCCCACAGTTGCACAGGTCCAGCCCGTGCTGCTCTCTGCAGTAAAACCAGTGCCCAGGAGCTCATCTGTCCCAATTCACCTCCTGTCTACAGAAACTGGCCACTGCTACCAAATGGATGCTCTGATCAGCCTTGGTACCGCCTTGGAATGGGCTTTGTAAGGACTTCTGGGCTGTCTGGGAGCTGGACCCAGGCTGGTTTGTGCTGCAGATAGGGGAGATGGTCCCCACTCCCCTGCACTGAATGACAGAGAAATGCCTCCACATCTTATTTCCCCATCAGGTCTCCACGTTGCAGAGCTGGTACTTAAGAGACAGGTTCTGCTCATTTTAACCCTCCACTGTATGTAGTTGATGTTTTCTGCTGCACTGACCTGCCCAGGGCTTTGGGACCTCTACCCAAGCAATGTGATGCTGCACAGAGGATGAGACTGATAGTCCTGGACTGCCAATTTGTTTGCTGCATGTCCCTGATCTCTCTCTTCTTACATATCCTTTGCTGCATACTCCTTCTCTCATCAGAGAAGCAGAAACCACTGCAGACAGGACACTGCCATGCTCACAGGTTGGGATCCTGATCTTGGACAAAGCTCTAAGTGCTGTTTTAATCCAGACTGCAAAGCATCTCTGTTTCCAAGGGGAAGAAAGCTTGAGCTGAAGGGGTGGAAACCAATTCATCTGCTTCCCTAACTCTCTCCCATCCGAGCTCCCCAGCCCCCCTCTCACCTGGTAGGTTTTGCCTCCTTTTGTGATGTTGGTGAGCCCAATGATGGGCTGGCAGTTTTTCAGAGCCTGGTGGAAAATGACATAAGGGTTGCATTCAATTGTCTCCTTCTCATCTTCTGGAGCTTTGTGGTACTTCTCCAGCTGCTTTCTCTTAATGGCCTCTAGAGTCTTGGGATAAAGACAAGAGACATACAGAGCACGTGGATTATCCCGCTCCAGGAAGGGTCATCGCTTTTACAAGCACCCCGTTTTCACCTGAGCAACTGGGGAACATTTGGGCACCATGTGTCTGTGTTTCAAGGGCTTTCAAGGATGGAACGGACCAGATGAGCCCATCAGCTAATACCAGTTACTGCAGGTCATAGCAGGGGCCAAATCTCACACATTTCTGAGATTTCACTAGCAAATTATACAGAAAATAAGGCATGAAAGAGCTGGAAGGAAGATTATTTGAGAAAATTATGCTTTTAAAGGTATTCTCTGAGTTTATGCAGTACATAAGGTCCAAGAGCTACTGTAGAGTGGAAAGAGAACGTTCTCCATTAGGCTCTCACTGCCTGGGCTGGGAGCTGAATGAGGCTGAGGCTTGTACAAAAATGCCTTATCAGGTAAATAACAGTGAGAGTAAAGTGTGTGCAGGGTCCACAGGGACAACCTGAGTTCTGATCATTCCTTACTGCAGTGAGCTTGACATCCCAAACTTCCATTTTGTATTGGTTTAACCTAATGGAAGAACTGTGAGCTCTCACCTGAGCCATGAGGCTTCTGGCCAGCACTTTATTTCCATCCTTCATCATCATATTGGTGAATTTACTGCAAACACAAAGCCAAAGGTGAACTGATTTTCATTCCCCACAGAAAAAAGCCACCCCCTTTGTGCTGTTCCTGTCGTTAAGTCTGGGTGCTGCTGGATCTGCTGTGATTATCTCTAATCACTGTCAGTCAATGGCTTTGTGGGGAAAAGATTAACCTGGAATAAAGGGATTGTGCTGTGACAGAAGGCATGGGCAGCACAGCAAATAAAGGCACAGCTCCCAGGTATTCTGGCTCCACAGGAGATGGCGCCTTCTCTGACCTGATCATGGGGTCCCTGAACACGGAGCTGGAGAGACTGGGGGGTGCAGCTTTTATGGGCTGAACAGCCTTAAGCTCCAGTTTTTCCTTCTCCTCCTCAGCCAGCTCCTCTGGAGGTTTCCGGTACAATTCCTTGTTCACTTCTGGCTCTATGTAACTGGGGTTGTAGCGGCTCCATCTCACCTGCGTCAGCCTGCGAGGGGCAAGAGGAGAAGGAGGGCTGTAAACTGACTCACACGGGATGTCACGACGGGGACGCGGGCAGGTGTGAGCACGTCTCAGATGGACACATTGGACCCGGGAGACATCTCCACCTTCCTCTGCATCGATGCAATTCTACTGCAAGGCACACCCCCGGCCAGGCCGGATGTGGCTCTGGACAACCTGCTCTAGTCGAGCTTTCCCCGCCCATGGCAGGGCGTTGGAACTGGGAGATCTCGAGGTCTCTTCCAACCCAAACCATTCCATGAGTCCATAAATCAGTTTTGCTGCAAACCACGACAAAGGGACGGGTGGGATCTCAAGTCCCTGGGCTCCTGCCTCACCCTGAGGGCCCAGCCTCTGCGTGTCTCGAACGAACACCGTTCTGTGCCCGCGGCAGCGGGGCGAGTACCTCGCACCGCGATCCTATTCGTTACCGGCCGCGGGAAGCGCATTTCGGAGCGGAGCAACCGCGATACCGAGACCCGCGCGCCTCCCCCGACACCGCGGCTGCCCCGAGCCCCGCAGACAGCCCCAAACCACCGCAACCCGCGCTCGGCCGGGCCCGGGGACCCC
>JAOEHY010020999.1:19129-50788 GCA_025447955.1 Psilopsiagon aurifrons
ACCTCGGCCCTTCCCATCGCCGCCGCCCCTCCGCGCCCCCCTCAGCTCCTGCGGCCCTTTCCCGCCGCCTCAGCGAGCCGGGAGCCCCCGCCCAGGCCGTGACCGTGCAGGGGAGGCCGAGGGTGGATCGGAGCACCCAGGGGCCGGTCCGCCGGGGCAGAGACCTCCGCCAGCGCGGGGGAAGCGGCTGAGGCCTCGCCTCGTCCCGGGGTCGCGGTCACCGATGGCCCGCTCTGGTGTCCTGAGCCCTCGGTGCCACAGAGACGCGGGGCTGTGGTGGTTGTAGGGGTGTAGCTGTGGTTTGGGTCCATTACTGCTTGGGAGGTGTGAGCAATGGGCAGGTTTGGAGCTCGCCGTGGGGTGTTTCGGCTGTAAGGGCTCATATGTGTGTTCTCCCTTCTCCTGGGTTAGGGAGGTGCGCAGCATTAGTGCTGTTGTGAGGCTGAGAGCGGTAGGGGTTTGCCTAGTAAATTGTATTCCTGTGTTACACAACCATGATTGTCAGGCACATGGATTTTGCTTGATGCCTGGCTGCAGTTTGAGGGCAGGAGTTCGGGATGTCTGTTCCTGTACATTGGCATATTTAAAACCCCTTTGTCAAGATAAAGGTGTATTTTATCACATTAGGCACTGGTTAAGCCCCAAAACATAGCCTGTTCATCCCCAGCCCTTGCTGAGTACCTCCTCATTGAGCGTCTAGGGGTCAGCTGGCTGTGGAGCTGTTGGCTGTACAGAACCCAGTGCTGCAGGATCCCAACACGGTGCAGGCAGATCCGGAGGTGATTCTTGAATGAATCAGTCATAACAGTGATTGTTTTCGCTGTATTCCTTGCACAGAGGCTGCTGCCCCTGGGAGGCTGTTCTGGGCATCACCAGCTCGTTGTGTGGAATGGCTTATTGTAATAGCTGTTTGGTCACAGCAGTGAGTGGAGTTCTGAAGTAGCTGGGCAGTAGGCAAGCAGCAGATGGGCATTTAATATCATAGAGGATAAAGCCTCTTACCCTTTCGGAGTTATCTTCCCATAAACAAGGTTAATTCTTGTTCTTTCTTGGTATCTTTATGTAAAACTCCAGCACATACCCACTGTCATCATCTGTTACAGGAGTTACTGGCGAAGCGACGTTTTCAGCTCTTATTTCTCATTTTAGATGAATGCCTTCTGGCCCCTCACCGTTTTTGCTCCTCCTCTGAACTCCCACAGTTTGTCAATATCTCTTATTGTAGCCAGTGAGACACATGAAGGAACACCCACATCCCATCCTTTTCATCTTCCTCTGAGGAGCACTGACTCACCGAGTTCAGTTTGTGTGTGAAAATGTCCCTAGTAGGAATGCTATTTTAGGTTGTGTAGCCTGGAAAGCTTCCTGCCTGTTTGTGTTGTGGGCTTGTTTTTCAATTGTGGATGTTAACAGAGAACTTCTCCCTCCTTGGCCAAGCAGTGGGATGTTCTGCACAGGAGAATGCATGCTGAAGGGGAGCGTTACAAAAGCCTTACTCACTGTAAGTAGTGCAGTGAGCCTGCCTCCAGAGGTGTACGTGTTTTTCAAGGCTTGAGCGTTGTACTCTCATTTCAGAGGATGCTTTTATGCCAGGTCACTGCCACAGTGATTTGTGCTGGTGTGATTCTGTTGCTCCTCCCATCATAGAGGAGCACAGAGCATTTAGTGTGTGTGAATTACTGGAGTCGTGCAGCCCAGTGCAGAGGCTGTGCAGCTTCCACCAGGCCTCCTGAGGGCTTTATTCTTGTAACCATCACAAAGCCAGGCTGTGTCAACTGCTAACCTTGAGGGTGAGCACTTCTAGAGGGAAGGGCTGCAATTGCTCTGGAATTCCAACTTCCCAGGCACAGAAGGCAGCAAATTTTCTCCTGCCAATGATTTTTCCTCTGTACCTTCCATGCTGCCCTGTCTGTCATCAGGTGGAGTCATAAACCTATGAAGTAACATCATCCTCGTGTCCTAATGCTGCAGCAAGATCTGCACTTCAGCCAGTGATGATCTAGCATCTTCATGTTTCCTGCCTCATCTCAGGCAGCTGGGATGAAAGAAGGTGATTCTTGCTGTTCTCTCTCTGCCAGCCGGCTCTTCTGCTGCACTGAGCTGAAACAGAGGAGGTTAGGAAATAATGGCAGTTGTACAAACACAGCTGGATCCTTTGGCTTTAACACTGCCTTTACTGCATCCAGAAGGAAGCTGTCTGTGTCTCACTTGTGTCAGGCTTAGGCAATGCCTCTCTGTATGATAGACTCAGATGGGTAAAATATTATGGCTGTCTTCGGTTCTTTTTCTCTTGTATTATCATGGGTCAGCATTCTCCTTCTGGGGATACAAACAAAATGGGGCTGTTAAACTTGACATGCTTGGGCCGGGGATTCCCAGTTCATGTACTAGGCCTAACCTGGGAGAAACCCTTTTTTGGGATGTTTTTTGTCTCATTTCAGAAGTAAACCTGGGAAAATATGAGCATTCATTACCAGTCAGGTAATGGTCTGTGGTTCTCTGCCTTCCAACAGCTGATTCTCTGTACAGAAAAGAAGCACCTTTGTTTCATCTCTAATGATGCATCTGAATGTTTCCTCATTGTGTTGCAGGGTCTGTCAGAGCAGCTGAGGCCTGAATGGCTCTGGTGCTTAGGTCAGGTTTGAAGCAACTTTATATGTCCAAGGATTTGATATTCCAGAGTGCCAAACTCGCCTTCCTGGGGTGAATTCTTTCATGTAAGTGTTGAGGCATATTTATAAGGCACTGCAGAGGAGCTCCCTGCCCACATCTTAAGTGTTCTGCATAAAAATAGAAGACTTTTAAGTTACGCCTTGATAGGCATGGTGCAGCTTCATATAGGGATGTCCTACAAAGGGAAATTCAGCTCACTTGGGATGCTGTGTTCACGTGGCTGCACTCAGATGGTAATATGGATCCGTACACACCATTGTGTTGCGTCATGCAAACACATCAATCTCGAGAGCCAGAGCAGGACTCCTGATCAAGCTTATTAACTTTTATGGTCTAGGGTTTCACACTGAGATTTTGGGAGTATCAGAAATAGTGAGCTGCTTCATGTGGAACATAACTTTCCCTTCACTAACCTCCTTCTGAGACTTTACTATCTCTACGTGAGAGCTTCTGGTACAAGAACTTGGATGAGTCTGAACTCAATTTGAGAGTGTGAACTAATCCAGTGTCATTCCAGTCTTTGGAGGTATTTGGAACAGCTTTAAAATTAATGCTTGGAACATGGAACCATTGGATACATTTTCCTTTTTATACCACAGCTTTTTTCTACCTTCAGGATGTGCAACCAACAAAGAGTTCATGTGCTTGAGTGTCTTTATTTGTTTGTGCTCTTCCTGTGGTTATTAAATCCATTCCATTAACTCCAGCCAAGAGCTGTGCTTTTTCATCTTCAGAGCAGCAGAGGTGCTTCGGAGCACTGAGCTGTGTGTGATGCCATTGGACTTGCACAAAAAGGCTTCACGTTGTTCTAAGCCTGTTCCTGATGCTTCCAGGGTGCTGAGCAGTTGTGTGTGGTAACCAGGTTGAAGTGTCCCATATGTTTTGAAGAGTTGCTTGGCTCTGCAGCAGCTGAGTTTTGAACTGAGCCTCTCTTGAATCTTTTGAGTTCAAAAAATAGCTTTGTAGCTTCGCTTGTACAAGAGGATGGGATCCTCCAGCTTGTTCTCTCTGCCTGCTGCCTTCTGCTTCTTCAGGGTCCCATGTAAGTCAACAGCAGGCATAGGGATTCACCTCTGTGGAACGTTTTACAGATGAAAACCATGGAATAAGTTACAGAATGGCTTTACAACTGTTCTTCTTTGAGGAGGAAGAAAATGCACGCAAGCCTTGTAGGATTGCCAGTAGGAAGACTGAGGTGCACTGTGAAAGTGGGGTTATTCTGTTTGGCAGCTGGTTTTATCTACCTGTGGAAAGGTAAAAGGATGTGTTTTAATGATGATAAACAATGACACTTGGTAATGTAGCATGTGTGGAGTTTGTTGTGCTTCCCTCTATGATGAAAGTACAGGGATGTGTTCCCTGCCCTTCATCCTCCGCTCTATACTGTCTAGCTAAGCAATAGTTTCTTTTCTGCATCTCTTCTCATTGTATTAAATTTTTATGAAGGCAGTGCCAGCCCTGAGATGTATAGCATTGTTTCTTCCTGTACAGGAAAGAAAAATCATCATGTCTGCTCGTCTTAACTGGAAAATCAGGTTAAAGCAGGAATTTTGTCTCCTGTAAATACAGTGCTCTATCAGGGTTAGGTAGAATACATGGATAAGATGCATTCACAACAAAAAAAGCTGCTGATAGCATCACTATTCTGCAATCAGCACAATAAGTGAGGTCCTGGTACCCAGGGGAGGATCCTTCAGGAGCCTGAAATAGCCCAGTCAGTAAAGCATCGATCTCTCAGTCTGAGCATGCAGGGTTTGAATTGCTGATCAGGCCCATGCTGGGGTGTTCATTACTTGCAAGAACAACTCAGTGTATAATAATGAATTTCACTTCATAATTCCCGGGAGGAATGCTAAGGAATCTAACAAATCAACTGGCACTCTTAAAGCAATACTTAATGCTAAATGCCTGCATTAAACATCTGATGTTCCAGCTCTTCCACTAAACTTCCAGGGAATACACTAATAATTTCAGACATAGAGAGTGTGAGGGTTTAGCTTTTAAGAAGTTTAATGTTAGAGCCAAACAGAAAGAGCATTCAGGCAGAGGCAAGCTCTGTGAGCTCACATATTTTATCTTGTGCTCTCATTTAGAGTATGGAAATAACATGTTTATAAGTACTTGGGATTTGGCACCTGGCTTTTGGGGGAGCAGTGATTCCTTCTGGATATTTGGATGTTTCAGCTCAAACGCACCCTTTCCTCTGACCAGACAGACCCTGTGTGAATTTCTTCCTCCTTTAAGTTGGCGAAAGATGTTAAATGTTTTTGTCTAGGAAGTGCATGACCTTCTCTACCGTTTCTTTTGCTTGCTTGGTAATATGTTCTCTTTCCCTTGCCAAAGATAAAGCCACTAACCCATCTAACAGGCAAGAAGACTGGGAATACATCATCGGATTCTGTGACCAGATCAACAAAGAACTTGAAGGGTGGGTGTGCCAAAGTGCTCTAGGCTTCATAAATTAATATTCACAGCTTTAAATATATCACTTGATCATCAGACTTCATGTTATCTTTTATATGGGCTGATATCACAAGGAAGATGTGGCTATAAAAGAAACAAGATGCTGTGAAGTGTGGTTTCTCTTCTGGGATGCATTCTTTATACACAGGCTGAGCACTTAAGAGAATGGGAATTCCGAATCTGACCCTAATTCTGCAGCTGCAGAGTTCTCATCTGGCCAAAGTTCCTCTGGTTGCCAGGCTGTGAAATGGGGTCGTAACTCTTATTAGTGCCTGATGGGCCTCACACCCTTAAAAACGTTACTTGGCTTAACTGAGGAAACCTCCTGGGACTTAAGGGAGAAGAGTTTTCTTCTGGAAAAATGAAACTAATGCACGAGAACTGAAGGGATGTCCTGGGCTGGGAACTGGACTGGGAGTTGTTTGGCCCCTCCCAAGGAGGAATCTGGAATTGCTGGCTCAGACTATGAGCCCTCGCTTCCTCTCCTATGTGCAAACACCCAGCCTTACAAAGATGCCTCTTGTTAGCCTTTGTACCCTGGGGGAAAGATAAAAAGTACTGATTTCCTTTAGTTATGGGAAAAACAGCTCATTTAAACAGCAAAATTTGTGAAAGTCTGAAACGTCCTTCACTGTGTTTGCCTGCTCTGTTTGCAATGAGGATCTGCTTCGTTTCAGGCCACAGATAGCTGTGAGGCTCCTGGCTCATAAAATCCAGTCACCACAGGAATGGGAGGCAGTCCAAGCCTTGACAGTAGGTAGTCCTTACCCCTCTCCTTCAGTCCACTTATATATCAGTCCATGTCATTTGTGCAGGGTATAAGGGGTGCAGGGTGTGGCAGTGGGGTCAGTTCTGGGGCTGAAAGCCCTGATTCCCTTCTGCTGGGAGCTGGAGCACGGGGACCTCACTGAAGTGTCCATGTTGCTCATTGCAATGGAGCAGTCAGAAACAACTCTGATTTAGTTTTAGCTGCTTCTGTTTGTTATCTTTGGGCAAGATTTGTGTTCGTTGTTAGGAGATCTAATGGTGAGATAACTTAAACTTGTATATACATGACTGAGGGTGGAAGGACCTGCCTGCCTTGATGTGTCACCTCTAAAGATCTGAGGTTCGTGTGTTGCAGAGCAGGAATACATGTCTCACTGACATGGGTCTTTCAGTTCCTCTGTAAGCACAGCACAGCTACATAGTTACTGTAGGGTTTTGTGTTCATTTCAGCCCTGGTTTTGTTCCTTGAATGCAGGTGCTAGAAGCTTGTATGAAGAACTGTGGGAGAAGATTTCACAATGAAGTAGGGAAGTTTCGCTTCTTAAACGAGTTGATAAAAGTTGTGTCTCCAAAGGTTAGTCCCTGAGCTGTATGGCTGCATTTACTTCTTGTTTAGCCTTTTGCAGACAGCATCCAAAATGTCTGCAATGCTCTGGCTGCCTCATTGCATTTATTAGCCTGTACTCAAGAGCATTTAGCTAAGGTTTTCTGGCTGGTTTATGTTCAGCTTGCTGTTCTCAGTGAGTTGTACTTATTTACCATCAATCTCTGTTTTTAAAAACCAAACCAAACTCCAGCATCAGTGGAAGAGGGGCATGATGCAAAGGTGAAAACAAGACACTTGGCAACACACCAGAGAGTTCTAGTCCTCACTCTGCTGCTGACTTGCTGTGTGAAGAGGGCCTGGCTAAGCCCTTCAGCATTCATGTGGTGATAAATAGAGGCACCCCATGGCAAGATTGATGCAGCCAAGTGTTCCCACATTCTCTGGGGACAAGGAAAGGGGGTGGATATCTGTATTGCTGTAATTTTTAAATAGCAAAATCCTGAGCGCCACAGAACAGCTGCTTTTTCCTTTGCTAAAGATAATCACAAAGCTTCTCTTCACTGTTACTTCAGATATATTAGAGGAGCAATTTTTCCTCTTAATAAGATGTGTTTTAGATAATCTTGGCACTTGGGTTACCCACCTTCTAAAGTACACCACTCGACTTCTGTTCTGTGGGTTTGGGCTTTCTGTGTGAAAGAATAAAGAAAGAACATGGAAAATTTACATCTTTTTTACACATTTAGTACCTGGGAGACCGAGTCTCAGAGAAGGTGAAAACCAAAGTCATTGAGTTGCTGTACAGCTGGACAGTGGCACTGCCAGAGGAATCCAAAATCAAGGATGCCTACTACATGCTGAAGCGGCAAGGTAGGAAGTTGGCTGCTAGTTCGTGCATCCCCTCCAGCCTGGGCTTTAAGGAGGAGTGTCACATATGACATGGTCTGGGGTGAAGCATCCCTGCCCATGGCAGGGGGGTTGGAACTGGGTGGTCTTAATGTTCTTTCAACCCAAACCATTCTGTGATTCTGTGTAGTTCTTTTAACGAGATCACTTTACAGTTGTACCTCTAGTTCAGCTGATAACACATTTCCTGTGTAAGCACAGTGGAAAAAGCTCAGCTGAGAACATGTGACTTCAACACAAGGAAAATTGGTTCCAGGAAAGCTCTTGAGGCTGAGCATGAGTCTAAGGATGGAGTGACAATGGAGCAAACGGGGACTTAGCTCTTCCCCCTGTCATGGTTAGGAGGCTGCTCATCACCCCATTTTGCACTGCTGCTCTCCTGCTCAGCTCACACAAACAGATGTCATGCCCTTGAGTCTGTACAAAGCTGGATTGTCTGGGACTGGACTTAGTGCTTCGATAGCTAAGGAAAAAGGGGGAAAGGCAAAGAGTGGAGAGCTGTGGATTATACTGAGCTATTAGAGGAGCAATATGGACATGGCAACACGTTTGTGGAGGTTTGGCCTTTCCTAAAGAAAACTGTGTTTTTCCAGCTAGCATGCTCAGTGACATTGATCTTTATTGCTCATTGGGATCAGTGGACAGATTGACTGTGTATGGCTTTGATAGCAGCCTGTGAGTAACTGGGTGCACTGCCTGGGGTGACTGCATGTGCAAACCCATGTGGGTTCCCTTTCTCCTTTCAGGGATCGTTATGTTTGATCCTGTGATTCCTGCAGACCGAACCCTGATCCCTTCTCCACCGCCTCGTCCCAAAAACCCTGTGTTTGATGATGAGGAGAAATCCAAGGTACAGTGAAGACTTAGTTCATAATCACTAATGAAAAGTGATTAATCAATGCACATTTAGAATAAGGGAGCTGTTATTTTGGGGATGGTAGTGTGGGCTTGCACAGAACTCATTGCTTTGTCCACCTGCCTAACCTGAAGTTCCAGTGAAAGCCTTGTCTGTGTCACCATTGTGAGGTTATTCCTGGTTAAAGCGCTATCCCGCTGTAGCACTGAAGGCAGAGAACGTTTCACACTTAGGACCAAAAATGAGATATGGGAGGAATAATGATCTTATGTCTGAAGTCTCTGAGATTTCACAGCAAATGTCCTATGTAGAAGCACAGCAACTTGCATAAAATAATAAACCATAAATGACTCCTGAAGTCGCTGTAAGTACAGCAGTGGAAGCTGTGTGATGGCAGGCTCTATCTCTTTTCCTCTGAATTGTTCTCTTAGTTTCCTTTCTCTGCTTCCCTTTGTCGAAGGGTCTGTATTTGTTTCCTGAATATCCTCTTCTCATCTTACAGCTTCTAGCCAAGCTGCTGAAAAGCAAAAACCCAGATGATTTACAAGAGGCCAACAAACTTATCAAATCCATGGTGAAAGAGGTAAGAAATTCCTGTAGGATTGGTCCCAGGTAGCCATCTGCTTTCCAGGTTTCCAGCAATTTGACTTCAAACTGGTGGAGAGCTTTGGGATCATGTGAATGGTAGAACCTGACTTCCTCAGGCTCTGGGAGCACTGTTAGTACATCCCATAGTTAAGCTGTGGGGACTGGATGAGACTGACCCTCAGTGACATCCAGCCTTTCATTGTTCTTAAAACCCCTGACAGTGCTAACTTGCATCTACTCCCTGTATACCAGAATAAAGGGCTCTGTGAGATATGTATGGGTTGTGATTTTGACTCTAGCTGGCAACTGGGAGTTGGTGTCTCTGGTGGAGGATGGGGCAAGAGGGGGCAAGGATTGAATACCCCTTGTTGCAATTACACTCTCATCACTCGAGATGGTATTTCATGGCAGGGTTTGGTGGAGCATTGCAGTACCACCCCTGGATACTGAGGATTGAGTCATTTGGAGTGTGTCTTACATGCAGGCTTCATGGAAACACCTTCCTGTTTTGTGGAGCTCTGATGCGTCCACCCCAGGCAGTCATTAGAAACTGGAGGCCGGGAAATGACTCATTGGGATTCTGGCAAAAAAAGAGGATAGCTTCTAGACTGAAGGGGATGTGCAGGTTATTGAAGTGTTTCCATTCAAGCTCCTTTTGGCCTCAGGGCAGCCCCCCCTGCATTTGTAGTTGGAATCTCAAATCCATAGGTGGACATTTTTCTGAGAAGAGAGTTCTTGTTGCTCCTTGTAAGTGTTTTGCTTCATCTTTTCCATAAAATGACATCAAGTGACCAAAAAAAATCAGTCTTCTGGAAAGGTCAGAAAGGAGCTTTTCTCTTTGTAGGGGTATAATTACACATCAAAGTCTATTCAGTGAGGCTGTTTGGAAAAGGTAAAATAAGCGAAGCTTCATGTGAATGGAGAGGTGGTTGGTTGGTCTGTTTCTGGTTTAACTTTAAATAGACATTATTTGACACAGGGAATACCTGCTGCTGTGATACCATGGACCTCTACAGGGAAACTCACTTTATGTCTGTGTTTTACTCCCTGAAGGATGAGGCTCGGATTCAGAAGGTGACAAAGCGCATGCACACGCTGGAGGAAGTGAATAACAACGTGAAGCTGCTAAATGAGATGCTGGTTCATTACAGCAAAGAGGAATCATCAGAGGCTGATAGGGAGCTCATGAAGGTGGGTCTGAGGTGGTCCTGGAATGAGCCCTTTCTTCTGACAGACTTGAGTTTTGCAAAGAATTACAAAGAGTGCAGTAAAACAGAGAGCAGTGGGGAGAAACAAGAGCAGGAAATAGCAGGGAAGGAAATAACTGTTTTAAAGGGCTTTCACCAAAGGACTCCTTGGGTAATAGTTTGGGTTTGCACATGCTTGAAGTGAGGTACAGCTGTGCTCCAAAGATGCAACGTGGCAGAATCAAGAAGCTGCAGTTTGTAATTCTTGCTGCTGTTAGGCCACAGTGATTGCAGGTCAGATCTGTGCCTTACAGCACTGTGGATGGATAAACTAAAAGCAGAAAATGCATCCTCCCCTTCAAAGGAAGGATTTTAGCTGGTGGTAGAAGGTTGGGAGACCGTCAGAAAGGTAAAACTGAAACCAGCCACCAAGGGTGGTGGGACAGGCCCAGGGCCTTGAAGAGTTGTGGCTCTTGAAAGTTAAACCAACTCATTTTACCAGGCTTCTGAAACAGGGGTAAGAAGCTTAAGACACTGATTTGTTTCTGTGAAACACTTCATTCTTCCTGCCTTTCTTCTCTGCAGTTGCAGACCTCTGAGTAGTGGTTACAGCACAATTGAAGCATAATAGTTGAAGTACAATTGTGCTCTTCCTGTGGCTGTTAGGGACTAACTGTAGTGCATGGAGTGAACGACTCTTTGGGACTAGAGCTGGCCATGAGTGCTGATGTGAGGGAGGGCTGGGTGATGTGTTGAAAAGCGGGTTGTTTGTTGAAATCCCAGGCTAAAGTAATGCTTCACAGCTCTGTTAATAAGGCACGGACAGGGATCTTGGTTGTCCACCCACACTGGCAGAGGGAGACTGGTTCCTCTATTCTGGGTGTTCCAGTGTGCCTGAGAAGTCATTCTCTGCTGCCTGGTATTGCTCCTGATGGCCCCTGGTTGATGAAACCCTTTGTCCTGTTCTCTCCTCCCAGGAGCTCTGTGAAAGGTGTGAAACCAAAAGAAGGACGTTATTCAAGCTGGCCAGTGAGACAGAGGATAATGACAGCAGTTTGGGTGAGCTGAGTGCTGCTTCTCCTTTGCTAATTGCTTTTGTGACCTGTGACTGTGCAGGGGTTCAGCAGGGGAAAGGCTGCTGGAAAGACACCACCTCACTGTGGTGCACTTTGCTTTGAACAAGCAGATAAAAGCCTCTTTATCCCTATCATTTCAATTCAGGCAAGGACTTGACAGTAGAGTTGATGGTCAGGGGAGGCTGGGAGTGCTAATGTGGGAGAGCTGCTGCTTTGGAAGGGGAAGGGAGTTGCTGTGGGGAACAAAGCTTTGAAGTCAATTTTGTATTGTTGCTGTAATGTGCATGGACCTAGGAAGGTCAGGCTATTGTGTGGAGAAGCAAGGCAAAGGCAGAGAGGAATGGAGCTTGTTGCTGGATAATCATGGGTTATTTTCTTGCTGGTTATTCAGTTGGTGCTCTCAGTGGGGGCAACATGACTGAGGTCCTGGAGGTTGTTTCTCTCTCACATGTAGGGGATATTCTGCAGGCCAGTGACAATCTATCCCGTGTGATAAATTCCTATAAGAAAATCATAGAGGGACAAGTGCTCAATGGTGAAGTGGATCTCCCTGGGATGTCTGTAGTGGAAGGTGAGTTCCTGGGAAGCCAACTGTTCCAGTCTTGAATCCTGCAATCCTAAGGCTTTTGGACAGGGCTTCCTATTGTGGTGAAGTAGAAAACTGCTGGTTCTTGTGGCCAACAGTTTATTCAATCAGAGGGGGACAAGACAGCTCCTAAGCAGTGGATAAACAGTTCTGGACATGAGCAACAGTGCTGCAGCTTTGCATTTTCCATTGCTCATTCCATATTATCGGGACCTTTGATAACAGCAGCAGCAAACCTGCATCTGAATGCTTTGTGTGGCTGGAAGTTTCCCTTCCTTTTCCTCTCCACATTTGACCTTAATGGTGACATGCAAGGTGAAGATGATTTCGTCAAAGGACAAGTGCCGGCGGGTGGGAGCCAGGCCACAGGTGCTGTTCCTGGCTTTGCCAGCAATTCCATGTGTGAATTTAGGCCAGTTGCCCATTGACACTTCAGCTTCACCCTTGAAAGCTCTGGAGGTGTGTGTGGCAGAATTACCTTTGGGGAGTCAGTTAAACCTCTCTGGGTGGGGAGCAGCAGAGGAATACATAATGCTCCCTGACAGCTTCTCATGGAGACAAGACTCTCCTCAATAGAAAGATCCGAGAGAGTATGAGTTCTCCTCAGCTCTTGGTAGCCCTGTTTGTTGGCATTCTGTAGGTTCTCCCAAAGCCTCATCTGAGCTCAAAAAGGCTTTGAAACTATTACAAGTTAGGCTACAAGAAGCACTGAGGTTGGAGCGGGTGCTGATTTTCATATAGAAGTTTCCAAGTGTCTGGATTGATTTAAGCAGCTTGTGGACATTAAATGCTGAGGTAGAAAGCACATGGACTTTTCTGTGTTACAAAGAGATAAACCGAGGATCTGTGTTATCCATCTTGCTGATCATTTCCTCTGTACATTGGCTTTGCTCTGAGCCTTTTGCCTTCTCTCCTAGTAGTGCTCTTCTGTCCGCTGCAGGGAGTAACACCACAAATAATCTCAACACCCTCATTGACCTGGCTGGCCTGGACGTCAGCAGCACCCCGCCACCTCCACTGCCACCCAGCACCCTGACACCAGCCCCCCCAGCCGAAATCCCCATCCTGCCACCTCCTCCGCAGGCATCTGCACCTCTGAGGAGCAGCTCCTCTGGCCAGGTTGAAGCTGCACCCGCTCAGCAGAGCAGCAGCTCCCTGTCCTTGCTGGATGAGGAGCTGCTGTGCTTAGGTAAGACACTGAGGGGCCCACAAAAGGCCTACTCAATCTGTGCCTGACAAAGACTGCTTTCTTCCCTCTGCACGAGTGAGGGCTGGCTGCGTGTGGCATGTCAGAAAGGAGCATGAGAAGCCTTTGGTTTCTAAAGAAGTCCAGGGGACGTTCCCTTGCATCATCCTGAATCTGGTCATTGAGTCAGGAGTGAAAACTCTGATCTTCCCAGAGTTGGCTGCATGTGAAGTAACTTGAGTGTAATTGCAGTTGGTCTCTGTAGGGGCTTGGACATGCAGTTTGGTGCAGGTTTCACCCCTGTACCAAACAGTGCTAAAGAACGAGGTGCCTTAGAGGGGTTGTGTGGAGGAACCTGCAGAACTCCAGCCTGTGGAGCCCAGATAGGAGCAGCAGAAGACACTGCAAACCAGGAAGGGTTAGAAGAGCTGTGCACAGGGGTGGCTGTCAGCTACTGGTGCTCTCAGTCTCTTCCTCATCATAGACTTGCGGCCCATTTCAGCCTTTCCTCAGGTGCTTGGGCAATGGCAGAGCTGAATTGAGTAGTTTGATGGCACTGAAACAGTTGTCAAGGGATGACACATCACTCATCTCCTCCTCCAGTCACCTGCTTGTTTTTCCTCTCAGGCCTGAATGACCCAGCCCCTGCAGCAGTGAAGGAGTCCTCAGAAAACAACCAGTGGAGCATGTTTGAGGTACGAAGGAGGGTCTGGGGCAAAGGGGAGGGATTGTCATTGTGGGAGATCTCAGAACTCGCTGTGTCACCTTGAGAAGCATCAGAACGAGCACACAGGCAGAGGGGCAGCTATTCCTGAGGGGAAGTCCCTAAAATCTGGGATAGCTGTGTGTTAAACAGAGTAGATATCCCTGAACCTGGCTTTCTCAGTTCCCCATCTGTCCCCCATGATGTTGGCACTTCCTTTGCTTAAATTACAGATCAGATGTAGCCCTGACATAGGCCACAGACTTTGCTGCTTGCCACCCAGCACCTGTGTTTGCGGTAAATCTATCTCCCTCTGTAACACCTCCACAGCAGGGGGTAGCAGCGAGTTAGAGCATCTACCTGTCCTCTCTTTCAGAATGACCAGTTGGACCTGGATTTCTTTAACCCGAAGATGGTGACTGTTGCTTGCAACCCTGCAGGGAACCCTCTTCTCCATCCCACAACTCAGACCACGTGTGGAACGTCAGTGACGCTGCCCTCTGCTTTCACAGCCTCTCAGACTGCTCCCAGCATCCCGGCACCAAACTCGGCACCGTTTGTATTCTCTGCTGGACCAGCTGCCCCTGTGGGGCCTCCTAAGGCTATTCCAGCTGCTCCTGGGTACTTCAGCTCGTCTGTGGGGAGCAGTATGTCACATAAGATGGATGCACTGGGACAGCTCCTTGAAGAAGCCAAAGGGTAACCAGAAGTCCTGGACTTTGCTTTGTCTCTGCACTTGGAAAGCCAAGCTTGCTGCGGTTCCAGAGGCAGACACTAAACTCTGTTCTGGTAGAAATGTGTGACTGGGATTTGTCTTCTCCGAGGGTTTCAGTTTACAAACTGATAGGAGGGTCCCACCTCTGGGAGGGAAGGGCAGGCACCACTAGGGAGAGCACGGCACCCGTGCTCTGGCCTGAAACAAATGTGTGGTGTGAGGTACAGAGGCTTTGCCCCTCTGGGCCTTGCCAGCCTTTGCTATGGTGGGACTCTGCTTCCTTCCTGACTTACAAATGACGCTTGACCCTACTGCCATGGCTTCCCTTGTAGCTCTCCTTCCATGGGACTGTAGTGAGTGGCTCCAGGCCACTGCTGTGTCCTCGAGATCTGCTGTTAGCTCTGGGTTTGTGGTGCTCCATTTCCATGGTTTCCTGTCTCTCTTGCAGGACTGCCACCCAAGGCATGGTGACACCCTCAGTGTTCCCTGGGGCTGCTTTGCCAACCACTGTCACCTCTGCCCCGTTGATAGCGCCTGCCGGGCTGCCAGCCACTGCCCCCGCGGCCCCTCCGCTTCCTTTCCCAAGCAGCTGCCCTGCTGGCTCAGGAAGCCCTCTCTTCCAGCCAGCATCATTCCAGCAGCAGGGCAGTCCCATGAAAGCACCTGAAATTTCCTTGGCCAGTGTCCACGTTCCCTTGGAATCCATCAAACCCAGTGAGTATTTTGGGATTTCACTTTTCTGTGAGCATTCCTGAAAGGCAGAGTTTCTTCCCAAAGCTCGTGAAGCAGAGGAAGGCTGACGTGTCCCAGCTGAGCAGTCGGCGTGTCTAATGCTGCTACAGATCAAGTTCTGCACCATAACCCTGCATTCCTGTCCCCTTCCCTCCCCGTGGCAGGCAGTGCCCTCCCAGTGACAGCCTACGACAAGAACGGCTTCCGGATCCTCTTGCACTTTGCCCGGGAATGTCCGCCGGGAAGGTCGGATGTGCTGGTGGTGGTGGTCTCCATGCTGAACACGGCACCGCTCCCTGTGAAGAACATCGTGCTCCAGGCTGCTGTGCCAAAGGTAGGGATGGGGTCAGACCCACAGTGATGCGAAACTGCTTTTGGGAAGGCCTGGATGTGAACTTGGGAATTGGGGCAGCATGGTTCTGCCTATTCTGTAGGCTCTGCTCTGACTGTTCCCAGAACATAGAGGTGATTGCCAGAGGCAGAAAACAGAGTAGGATAAGTCCAGCACTGCAGGCAGTGTTCTGTTTAATTGCTGTCTAGGACTAGTCCAGCTGAGTGTTCATGGAGGTGGCCCAGACAGACTGTTCCATGGATAGAGCCACCCTTCAGCTCTTCAGGATCAGAGTTCTTAAGACATCCTCCATCTGCAGTGTGTTCCATTCTGGTCTTACGCACCTGGATATTTTGGGATGGGCAGCTTTGTGTTTTGAGAACTGACCCAATCTCAGCTGCGATCTGCTGCTGTCAGGAAGGCGCTCACATAAAACCCCTGGCAAAGAGCGTGCGGGTGAAGGTGCTGTTGGTGTTCACCTCTCCAGAGCTTTTACCTCGGGTGACTCGTCAGTACCTGTTCCAGTCATGTAGGAATGTGTTCCTGTCGTGTAGGGGTGGCTCTTGTTTCCTCATCCTCACATGTGGATCGATTCTCTTCAGTCTGATGTGTGCTGTTACCTGCCCAGCCTGTGCAAGCATCTCTCGTTGTCCCCAGGCAGGAGATAATCCCTGAGGTTCCTCTTTCTTTTTCACTTGCAGTCCATGAAAGTGAAGCTGCAGCCGCCCTCTGGCACGGAGCTGTCCCCGTTCAATCCCATCCAGCCGCCTGCTGCCATCACCCAAGTCATGCTCTTGGCAAACCCTGCGAAGGTGAGCGGGGCAGAGGGGTTTATCCTGCCAGGCCTGATGTAAGCTGGAGTCTGGGGAGGGCTGGACGGAACATCTGGGCAGATGTGGCTGTTTGTAACCTGCCCTCCAGAAGTGGTTACTGCATAGTGCTGGTGTCCGAATTCAGGGCTGGAGGGAGGCTCTTCCCCAGCAGTCTTTGTCAGAGGAGAGGGTCAGGAAGGGCCTTTCTCTCAGCAAAAGGGTAACAGACATACAAGGCTCAGCTTTAAGGGGTGGCAGTTGGAGTTGTACAAAGACTTTGACTCTTGTGCACTGGAAGTGCCTGGCTTTGGTGGTGCTGGTGCCGTAGATGCACTTTTGCTGTGTTGAGGCTGTAGCCTGATGGATGTGAACCAACGGACGGATGTCAGATCACATCTGTTCCCTTGTTCTGTGGGGCTGTCCCTGTGATCAGTGAAACGACGTGGTTAGCACTTCCTTTTCTGCTGATGGCACTGGGAGCACCTGAGCAGCTGCTTGTCCTTGCTGCGGCGACTCACTTAAGTAGCCCACTCCCTAAAGCTCAAAGTCGTGTGCAGGGTTAGCACAGATGTACTCATGTACATGGTACCACTTCAGAACTAAAGCAAAAGGGTCCTTAAAGAATCAGCTTTGAGGGTAAATGTCAGAGGGCTTTGGTGGAAA
The DNA here is from genome assembly GCA_025447955.1 of Psilopsiagon aurifrons. Classification (NCBI taxonomy): domain Eukaryota; kingdom Metazoa; phylum Chordata; class Aves; order Psittaciformes; family Psittacidae; genus Psilopsiagon; species Psilopsiagon aurifrons. Next base: position 35,922 of record JAOEHY010020999.1, read on the forward strand.
GGTGAACACCACTTGCGGGGTGCATGGTGATCCCCTCGCTGAAGGACCGTCTCCATCTCCTGCTGCTGTCTCCCTCGGAGGTCTGCAGAGCAGGAATTACTTCATCTTCCTTCGCATGATGAGGAATTTAATCTGGGAAGTGTTGAACGATTCCAGCAGCATTCCTCAGGCCCGGCGGTGCTGGCCACAGACAGGTCATGCATGCTTCCCTCCTGCTGCTCCATGATGAGCAATAAAGCTTTAGTGGTATAAAAACTGTAAGGGAAATAGGAGAAGAGCTGAACTTCATGGGCTTCACCAAGGCCCTCTTCCCCCTCCTGTGTGCTGAAGTCTGATGCTCTCCGTCGAGCTGTAACTGGTTTTGTTCAGGAGCCACTGGAGCTGTTCTCATGTTGCTCTTGGGTTTTGTCTCACCTGCAGGAGAAAGTGAGGCTGAGATACAGACTGACCTTCACGCTGGGGGACCAGCCCAGCACAGAGGTGGGCGAAGTGGATCAGTTTCCCCCTGTAGAGCAGTGGGGGAATCTATGACCTTGGGCCACTGCCAGAGACTGTGACAGAACCAGGAGAGGCTCCCGCAGGACTGGAATGGCTGTGGCGTGGCGAGGGACACACGTGCTATCCACTGGTGATGCTCAGCTTTGTTTACATGTCCTGACCACTCTGCTTGTAGCTTTAGTCCAGAATGTTTTGCCCCACGTTGGAGGGGTCCTGGAACATTTATGCCAAGCATGGGCTGAGGTGGCAGCCAGTACTGGGCAGTGCTGGCTGCTTTCATCTTGACCTCGGGGTGAATCTGGTTCTATCTTCCACTCTGTTAAACTTGAAGCTATTGAGTGCTGAGGGCAGAGCTGTCAGCAGAGCGGGATTTACCTGGCTCCTTCCTGTACTGCTGTCCAGAGATACCACAGCCTGGTGGGGTGATGACGCCGCCGTGAGCTCCCTCAGTGCAGAGCCCTTACACACGCCCTCCCTCGGACTCTCACCTCCTCAGTGCCACATGGACCCGCTGCGCATGTGGAGCAATAACGCTGGATCCATGAGGGAATGCTGGTTTTTACACTGGAATGGCACTTAAATCCCTTCCTCCCCCTCTGCTGCTTCACTCCCAACAGCCATCATAAGCAGCCCCTCGCTCTGTGCTGTGTGACGCTGCTCTGTCTTTAGTTGGTCTGTATTTGACTTGCTGCCTCCCTTCTGTATCCTCTCGGGGCAGCTGAGGTTTGGATGCAGGTGGCTACATCGGTTATTTTTCTGCCTTCATCACATTCCCTAATGTGGGAAAAGAGGAAATGTGTAGTGAGGAGGTAAACCGGGCTGGGATGGAGGGCTCCGTGTTGGTGGAGGACAGCACCCAGCGTGCAGGAATGTCTTTACAATCACTAATCAGGTGCACTGACTGAATCCAGGGATCAGGAGATGCCTCTCGTGTCCCCTCGTGCAGGCAGTATTATTATTGTAGTTGAATACTGTGTTTTATTGAGCTGAGTACAATGACATACAAGATGTAAATAATAGAGCTATAGGATATCTAAATAGGAACAAGCAGGCAGTGAATGGAAGGAAGCTCCTCTGGGCTGGGACGGTGCATGTGTGGGGTTTGATGCCTCTAATGTATTAAGTGGCCAAGTGCAATTGTCTCTGCAAAGGGGAAGCAGTTTTGCTGGACACTGGTGTTCTGTGCTAACAGGGGCAGAATCAGAGCCACAGAATGACTGAGGTTGGAAGGGACCTTGAAGCTCATCCAGTTCCATCCCCTCCCATGGGCAGGGACACCTTCCACTAGAGCAGGTAGAAAAGCCAACCCCTTGCGCTACAGAAGCAAGGTTTAAGGCACAAAGATGTGATCCCAGCAGTCCCTTCCTCCTCCATGTCCAGTCTCCGGCAGTGCCCCAGTGAGCTTTGAGGCTGCTTTAGATGAATGGGGTTTTTAACGTGCCCTGACCACAGCACAGGTAGGGCAGGTCCCTGCACTCTGCTCAGTGCCACCAGGCAGCGGCTCCTACCAGAGCAGGGCAGGAGCTGTCAGCTGAAGCAGGGAGAGAACCCACAGCTGGGAGGGACCCCTGCCTGCAACAGGACCGGAGGAGAAGGTGCTGCTGTAAACCCCATTGCTGCACACACGGCTCTGTTACGTGCAGCTGCGTTTCCTTTACTGTGGTGTAAAGTAAAATCAGTGGAGGGGAAAAACTGCGGATTTGAAGGTCTGAGGGTCCTGATCAGGGGAGGCACCAATTGTAGAACTCCCTGAATCAAAGCTCAGCAGGGAACTTGCTGTAAATGCCTGGGCTGAAGCTCGTGAAGCTCCCAGAGGGCACATGAGAGGGGTGGGTGCGTTGTTGGATCCCTCAGGAGCAGTTCTAACCTGATGGACTAGGCTAGGGGACAAAGAGCATCCTTTCTGCCTCAGCCAGCACTTTAGACACAGCGGGCACAGGGTGGTGCTCAGGAGGTGGCAGCGTGTCCTGAGGCAGCTTTCACTGCTGGGGACGCAGTGTGAGTCTCGCTGTGGCTCTGGGGAGGTCAGAGGAGCACAAGTGCTCTCTGCAGCCTGGCTTTGTTCTGTGTCAGGCTGCCCGCGTTGTGGAGCCGGACAGAAGGAGGTTTCCAGAGTCCTGCTGTGTGGAAATGCATTGTTGTAAGCTTTGGAAAAGAACTCTGAATGTTCCTTGTCTGTAGGGTGACGTTCCTGCTCACCCCCACAGCTGTAACTGTACATACATCTCCAATGCATTCGATCTGCTGCATGTGAAATAAACTGATTTCCCTACTTTGCTCTGTGGATCACCCTTACTGGTGAGTGCTGCTGCGCTGGGTGCTGCTTCCAGGAAGCCTGAAGCTCAACCCATTGTCTCAGGGCATTCCAAACTAAGGGAAAATGGAGAAGTTGCTGTTTCCTAAACCCCCCCTGTCTTAAAAGGTGAATTTAGTGTCAGCTCTGGGTACTGGAGCAAAGCAACCAGAGAAGCCAAGGTAACAGTGCTTTGGTGATGGGGTTGACTTCACTGGGGAGGGTTGGGACCTGGAGCAAACACCGTCAGCCTTTTGATGCAGCTCCTTCTTAGAAGCGGTGTCTATGGCAGCCAAGAGCAAATCTCAGCAGTATGCAAAACAAGGCATTTATTCTTAGAAAAGCACTTGGGTTTATGTACAGTGAGCCACAGAGGAAGAGTAAAATCACTGACTTCAGGATGCTCCCAGCGTGCCTTCCTTGACGATGACTCGTGCAAGGTTCCGTGCAAGAGCAAGCCTCAGCATTTCTACTTTCATCGTCTCAACGTTGTCATCCTGGAAGCGAGCAGAGCTGGGGTTAGGCTCACAGCAGGGAGCCGGGGATGGGCCCTCCATGGGTCTTGGAAAGAGTGTTCAGAGGGTGACCACGTGTTACAGGGACCTCCCCAGGGGAGGGAGAGCTGCACTTCCTCCTTTCTAGATCACACAGGCAGCACTACAGAGCCTTTTCCTGGCAGCTGCACGAGCAGCGAACGCTCCCTGTGCTCACCTGTAACCTTCCACAGCTCGAGCTGTTGGGTGGCAGCATCTCCACTTTGCACTGCCCATGTCACGTGCACTTAATACCTCGGAAAAGGATCCCAGTCCAGCTCCAGCGGCGCAGCGTGGAGCAGAAGTGCTCCAGCACTGGGGCTGTGTCTATGGACATCTCATTTGACCGGCTTGAACTTGGGCTCTCCCCCTTCTGCCCTCCCACAGGAATATAAATGCGGGGTTTGCTTTCCCTGGCCCTCCCCACCTATCGATATCCAGCTGTCCTCGGAGCAGGAGGTACCTGGAATTTCTGCTTATCCGAGTTCCCTGCTGTCAGGTCTTCCAGGCACCGCATCAACTCGTACGTCTGCTCTGCTGAAAATATGACCTGTGGGAATGGAAGCATTTACTGCAAGTGATGGATTTTGAGGACATCACACAAGGAGAACTCAGCTGAGAGCAAGAGGAAGCTCCCACGCTCCCTCGGATCCATCCTGACCCTCTAAAGCAGGGTAATTCGGGCTGGAAGTGACTTTGGGAGGTCTCTAGTGCCACCTCCTGCACAAAGCAGGGTCAGCTTCGAGGGCAGAGCTGGCGCTCTGGGCTTTACCCAGGCATGGGTCTGCAATTGCTCCACTGTCATTTTCTTGATAGATCTTGAAGCATCGAAGAAGGGTGTAGAAGAAGGAAGCTCTAGAGAACCCTCAAGCCGAGGACCAAGAGGAGCTGGATGTGCTGTCTACTCCAGTTACCAGCACACACGGATCCCACTGCTGCTTTCTGAAGGCAGGGAATAGGGTTGAGGGTGGGTTGTCCTGTCCTGGCTCCTGTGTGTTCCCACTGATGGCACCCTTGGATAGCTCTGGAACTGCCATCAACTGCTCTTTTGCACTGGAGGTGCACCTCCAGGCTGGAGAAAGGGGGTCACCACTTTGAGATCCCCGGTCAGGAAGGAAGGAAAGAGCACTGGGGAGATTGCTGTGTGTGATCGGCTGCTCACCTCTTTCTGCTCCAGCAGGGGGAGGGCGTCTGTCAGCAGGGTCATCCAGAAGGAGCAGGGAGCGATGTGAGCTGTCATCAGCATCAACAGCAGCCTGGCAGCCTCGGAGAACCGCTTCTCCCCATAGAGCCGGTGGAATTCCCGGTACTTGCCTGCACATGGGGGTTGGGGAAGGGGGAAAGGCGTCAGTGTCTGTCAGACACAGAGGCAGAACCACTCCCAATTGAGACTCCAAAGCAGCTGGGTCAGGGAGAAGGGGAATGTTGTTAAAACAGAGGCTGGCTGACAAGGCAGCCAAAAGCCTGTTACTGTGCTGGTGGGATTCACTGACTGAACCAGTCACTCACTGGGGCTGTCTGTTCACTGGGCAACAGCACGAGTGGCTCAGAGACACTGGTGTCATCTGCAGAAAGCAGGAAGAGGAGGGGAGAAGCAGGGGTAACTGTTCCCTTTGACACCACAGAAATGGGGAGTCTGAAGAGCTGCGCTGTCTCCCCGAGTGGTTCAACGAAACTGAGATCTTTGTTAATGTGGAAAGTTCTGATTTTGCTAAGAAGTAGTTAGATCAGTACTCAGATCAGTTCTAGCAGTAGGTGAGAACTGCCTGAGGATGAACGTGAGGTTTAATCTGTGGCTTTGTTGGTATCCACATACTGGAGTAGCGATTCCCACTCAGATCCCCTTCAGCTAATGCCTCAACTCACGAGAGACATGTGGAAGCTGCCCAGCAAAAGAACACCTGATGTTCCTAAAAACTCCCAGCAGGAGTATTTTGAGGCCTTTCAGGATGGTTTATCAACAGCAGAAAGGGGATTTCTCTCAACCACAGTTTCTAAGCACAGTTTCATGGTTAAGCTGTGAATCTTCGGGGCCGATGCCAGGGCCACTGGGTGACGCTGGGCACACAGGGCTGGGACCCATTTGCTAAGTCACAGTCAGCTTCTAGGCTTCATTTATGATCAGGTTTAAAGGAGGGAAATACAGTTCCAGTTTTGCGAGCTTGGACCAAATGGCACAGATCAAATGGAGGAGCACCCTCACTGCAGCGCTGGTGTCAGCCAGAAGGCATCAGCCCAGCTGCCAACAGCTATTGCAAACTCTGGTTAGATCCTAGCCCCAGTGGTTGTGCTCCCTAATGCCCAGCTCCAGAGAAAGGTGCCTTCTGGCTCCATTTCCTATCAGCCCATCAATCAGAGGCCCCAGAGCAGCTGCAGCCAGGTCACCACAGCCCGAAACCGCTGCTACTGGGCACAACTGCCACAGTGAAAGGGGAGGAGAAAGCTTAAGTTTGAATGAGCTTGAACTTGGCACATGGAACCAAGAGAAGTGGTTGAGAGTCTGGAGAGCTTTGTGAAGTCAGCAACATCATCACATTGTCAAGGTCATTTAAAACACTGGTTTCTCTGCCATGGAAGCCCCCTCAGGTCTTCCAGACAGCATCTGTTGGTGTTTCAGAGGCTCTCTAGGTAGTGATATTGGCTTGAAAAAGACTGTCCTGCTCAAAGCACAGATGCTGCTGTGAGAACAGCTGAAAGAGCAGTCTCCTGGTAGCCATTAGGCTGCATCCCCTATCACCTTCAGGCATTTGCTTTCCCCTCATCGCTAAACCAGGATGTAGCCAGATGGAGGAAGAGCCAAATCCAAGCGATCCCATGGAGTTAACCATGTTCTAAGTAACAGCCCGGAATGAAGACTGTGCGTGTCTCACCAAGAAACGTCAGTCGGTCACTGAGCAGCATGGATGGCCCCAGGTTATCGATGAGGTCCAAGTCAGAGAAGCTCCCCCTTTCACAGTAATCCTTAAGGAAGCTGGGGAGAGTACAAAACACAACAAAAGCTCAGAGGGAGGAACATCATCCACCTTAGCTTTGTGTCTCCTAATGCCTTCCCAGAACACTTCCCTGTACTGAGCTCCATCTCAGTCAGCCTCTTGTGGGGGTTTCAAAAGGCATCAATACATTTCCTGGAAGAGGCCAATGAATAAATTGGCCACTCAATTTATTCGGGGGTTTGTGGGAGTTGAGATCTGCTCTTTGAAAGGAGTGAGTGAAGGAGGGAGCGCAGGAAGCTGAGGCTGGCGGATGCATAACACTCCCAGATCATAACAGAAAGCCCTGGGTTTCTGCTGTGTAAAACGCTGAGAAGCAGCAGGAACAAACCAATTCTAAAAGCTGCTCATCTGTTTGGTTGCAGCCTTCATGACACTGCTTTTTGCAGAGCTGCTTCCTGGGCTGGTTTTAAAATGATTCCCACTCCCTCAAAGAACAAATGAAACAACCCCAAACTAAACCCCCAACCCAGCAATCTCTTACTCCCTGTTTCCGCTGCTGAGGACAGCGTTGCCTGGCCACCTGCCCAGGGTGTAATTTCAGTATTGGACTCGACCCATGCAAAGGTCGGTACCTGCACATTTCCAATTGGCAAAAAAATACACAACAGGGATTGTGAGGGAGTGAAAAGCTCAGAGAGTTGTCAGAGCTTTTGCCCAGGCTTTACCAGCATCCTCTTCAAGTTTATAACATTCCCCCCCCTCTAAGGTCAGATGCTGTGATGAGCTTAAGCAAAACCAGGGACACAACAGAACTTCACTCTCTGGTACGTCTGTTAAATGGGGGTTGAGATTCTTTGCACAAATGGTGGCTCAAGCGACTCCCATTGACTTGTGTGGAGGTTTCCTGGTGAACTGGTTAAAAATAACCTGCTGAATATAAAGCTCAGAAGGGGCTCATCCTCCCCCCAGATCAGTTCCCTGGTTCACTGTACAGTCCATCAAAGAGCCCTATCAAAGCAAGCGAAAGGGAGTTCATGAGAGAAGAGATACTGCCCACAGAGATGTTTACCAAAGCAAGGTCTAAGAGGCTTGGCCTGTTGGATAAAGCCAATCTGTTTCATCTCTAGACCGCATGAAGCAGAACAGTGTAGAAAAGAACCAGGTACACGGTAGTGCAGATGAGCATACTTGGGGATGTCATTCGCTAGTCCAGAAGAGGCACTTGCTCTGAGGGAAAGCTGGTGTCCATCTGCCTGCAGCAGGACCTGCTCTGCTCCACTGCAGTGCCTGACAGCCCTCTCCCCACCACCCTGCTCTGGCAGCATTCCTCTGGGAGCTGCTGCTCACACTCACCGGTCTGAGATGAGTGTAGCAAAAGCTGCATCTTTAGCTCTGATGCTCCAGGACAGTGCAGAGCCCAAGCGGTTATTCCGCAGCGCCTTCATGGCCATGATCTTACAGATGCTACGGACTGAGGAGGAAACACAGGAGAACAAGGAAAGAATTGGTTCTGGTGACTTCACTTATCACCACAAAACAGTGAGACTTGCAAATCAATCACCTTGTTCATGCATCTGCCTCTGCTCGCAGATCCTCAGCACTTTGAGAGCCTTCTGTTCTGTGTTGAGGGGTATCCGTTCAACGTGAAGCTCCAAATACACTCTGCCATACTCAGGGCAGTAGTCAAAGTAATCGACTCCCAGCTGCCATAGGCTGAGAGAGGGTAAAAAAAACCACCATCAGGTGTTCTGATCATAACTAAGCACAACAGTAAAGCCACGAGGAGAACCTGGGTCTGCATTAATAACAGCAAGTCAGTCAGTATTCAGACCTAAAGTGGGTTCTACTTTCTACCAAATACAACTGTGCAACACCTGCAGCTCCCAAGCGCTTTGGTACAAGTTGTTCTGTACCAGGCAAGCCTCATGACAGGAGGATTCTGCCCAGGTCAACACACTCCACAGCTTCTACAAACAGCTTTTGTCTTCCGCTCAGGAAAGAAAACATGCTCATGTTGCACGATCCCTGATGGACACCTCCGCTGGGATCCAAACAGTGGCTCTGTAAGTTCTGCCTTTTTGTTTCCCTAATATTTGTGTTGGCTGCCTCTATGTTAGTCTATTGTCTGAGTGAAAACCAGGAATTGGTACCTGTGATGGGAGAAGAGTCCCGAGGCATACTCCAGCAGGAGGAATTCACGCATGTTTGAACCAAAACTGGGGGGAAGAGAGGAAAGAAACAGGAGTCCTTATTTGCACTTCATTGGAAAAACCCTGCCGCCCTGATTTCACAAGTATCTCATTTAAGTATTATGGTGTCTCAGGGAACATCTTAATCTTTGTTCCTTGGGCCTAAGTTGCAGGTCAGCTTTCTCCTTGGGGAGACCTGCCACACAGCTACAGCACTGACCAAATGTACGTGAAAGGAAGCGCTTTAAGAAACTGAAACCTCCAGGGAGTTCAGACAGCAAAATTCAATTGCTCAAACGTCAGTTTATCCAGGATGCAACACTGAAATTCTTTCTAGGTTAGTTTCACACCATTCCAAATCATCACAAATATTTGGGCCCTTGATTGTATTTCAGATAAAACGATATTTAAGAATGCTAACACAGTACCGAGGCACTGCTGAACAGCACATCGGAATTCATCAGGGCAGCAACTGCTTCTGCTCCTCAGAGCATCTGAGCCGCCTGTAACTTCAGAGGCACGCAGAACCTTAGAATGTTTAAGAGTTGGAAAAGATCTGAAGATCATCTAGTTCCAACCCCTGCCACAGCTGACATGCAGCACCTTTATTCTCCATCTTCTGTACAGCCCCAGGATGCTCCTTTTCAAGCGAACTCCACGTGCTGTTACAGCCATCCTCGCTGCTGGGTGTCTGAACAATCAATGCAAATAAATACTTACTACAGATTGTGAGACTGCAGGAGCTTACAGTGGTCCAGCAGGTCAGTCAGATGAGCCACAAACCACCAGTTGCTCAGGGCAATGCTGTATTGGAAACAAGCGGAGGAAAGGAAAAACTAAGCCTACTGCTGCCAAGGGATGTGTCACGTTTTCCACAGGCACTTCTTCCCAATAGAGGCTGTATTCCAGCATGATGTCTGGGTGCAGCGTCCCAGACCTAATGGAATACTTGTCAATTGCTGCCTGCTTCGTGTACTTTTGCTAAATCCTTGGAAAGGATGATGAGGTGGCTGTACCCATATCCTCTACCCCAAATCCTACTGCAGTAAATGCACACAGTAGCAATACTGTAGAACCAGAGAATCAAAAACCTTAAAACTCCACCTGCATTCCTTGATCACTTGATGAATCTCAAATTCAAAGGCTGCCATTAAAATCGTGTCTAGAGGCTCAGGGCTGCATTCTCCACCCAGGAACAGGTCCATGCTGGACTGTGGAATGAGATTACAAGACGTGATAAATGCAGAAGTTGTGAGATGGTAAAAGGAAGTCACTTGGTTGGATGTAATAGTCTTGTTTTGGTTATTTTATGGGAAATAACAGGTCACAGAGACTGAACACGTTAACAAAAATCAGATTTTTTTCCCTATTTTAGCATAAGGAAACTGGGAAAGCAATTTGCAGGAACAAGAGTGGGTCTTCAACAATTATTTGTCCCCTGTATCATTCTCCTGACCCACTTCAGATTCCACGGAACACCTTACAGGTATGCAGCTGTAGGATATTGACCCTCCCAAAGTTTTCTTTCAGTCAGTAACTCGTGTGTGTGTGTGTGAAACAGAGGAGAATACCGAAGTAATTCTATTTCATGCCTGTGCATAAAACCGCAGCTCCATCGGCTTCACCGTTGGGTGGGAATACAGGAGTCGGGTAACCAGGAAGTGGTACCAAGTGGTCATGAGTTCCTTCTTCTCCAGTATGGCATCCTCATCTCCCAGCAGGATCTAACAGGAGAGAGACACAGGAGTGATCCTCCAAATCCAGCAATGCACATAGCTGCACTGGAACTCTTTAGATGCATTACTGCCTGTTTGCAAAGTTGAAGAATTAACCAAAATGAAGTAACAAATGACAACAATCCTTCTGATAGCCCAGTTTCTTCATCAGCCCCATGGCCTTGGACAGGAAGAGAAAATGATCTGCCCAGGCCTGCAAAGGCTGCTGAAAAACAAAGAACACAGAAGACTGGCCTGAAAGCTCCTGATCTAATGAACAGATCATCCAGCACATTCAAGTTGTCTACACAAGGCTCCTGAAATACACAAGAGCTTGACCTGATACTTGTCCAGTTTCTCTCGTTCCCAGCAAAAACACACCTTGCAGATGGATTCCATGTGGGAATTGGAAGCGAAAGTTCCATCCTGTAGATACCGCTGACATTCTTCATGCCAGTGCTGCCATTTCAGCTCCATCTCGGTCAGTGTCTGGGTGTTGTTAAGCTGAACAGAGGAGAGGGTATATAAAGTAAGGAAAACACCAAGTCAAATCACAGCAGATGCTTGGGGCTGAACTCAATCACTTGTGTTAAAAAGCTAAATCCATTTTTACCTTGTCCTACAGTTTTATTTGGAGTGTCGTACTTTACCCATCTGAATAAGGCAAAGGGGAGTCTGTGAGAGGTTACTGTGATGCAGCTGCAGTTTTTCCTCCATAAGGAAATCACTGCAACAGAGGGAAACTGCTGGAAAAGTCTTCTGAGAATATTCTGTACAAGGGAACAGCTCTCACCAGGGTGTTTCAGACACCTGGAGATTGGATCCTGCTGCAAAAATTATCTTTCTATATTGGTTTGTCACCTAGCAAGCTTTTATTGGGATGGTTGGGTCTTTAGGGGAGCTCAAGAACACAAATATTATTGCTGTAAAGGATTAAGACTGAGATGTTTTAGTGGTGAACATACTGTGCTGCGACAGGAGCCACATCAGAGCAGTTCTCTTTTCCCAGTGGAACAGCATGATAACAATCCTCTGTATACATACACTGGGCATAGGCATCTTCTTCATCAAGTCATCCAGGATTCTGTACATGTTCATTGACGTGGGATTGGCACTGGCTTCCTTGGAGAGCAAGTGCCGTGCTTCGTCCATTCGGCCTTGCAGCACAAAGACATCCACCTGCAAAACCCACCCGTCTGAGGACCACACTGGGCAAGGCTGGGAAACACCCAGGAGAGTGTCAGAATTCACTTGTGAGTTAAAAGTGGAGTTAAATGCTTAAACTCTAGGCCCTGCTAATTCAAATACAGGTCTTGACCTCTGTGGAGGATGAAAATGAAAGGATGAGGATGGGAACGACCTCCAGAACGGCTTCATCTTAAAAGCTATGGAGGTAGACAGCAGCATCCTAGAAATCAGTTTTTAGAGGTCATCTAGTGTTGAGAAGGGAAGAGGAAGGTAAAGCGCCCAGGCTGGGTAAGGCTGTGCTCACCACATTCCAGAAGAGCTCGTGTTTCGATGGATCTTCACTGCTCAGAACTTCACGGACCATGTTGTCCACATCACAGACATGAAGTCGAACCCAGTCGAGAAGGCGAAGCAGGAGGGGGCCAGCTTTGTGCAGAGAAGATTGCACTGTTAGCTCCCCAAGTGTCTGCTCTCAAACTGCTATCTTACTTGCTTCTGACCCTAATGGCTTGACAGTAACTACCTGAGGTTTACTGATTGGATTTCTACCTGTCATAGTCAAATTACAAAGGCTCGGAGCTCCTCAGTAGCCAGCCTGCGCGAGCACTGAGGCTGTGGGAGCATCAGGCTGCTGACAGAATTCCACGTGGCAAATTAGAACAGCAGCACAGTCCAGGAGAAAACCCTAACCAGAAACGTGGAGAAATAAAAGGTGGGTGATTCAGATCACAAATCCTGCAATGCCAAAGGACACACAGAATGTTCCCGTTTAATTTAGCATCAATTCATTATTCTTAACTGAATATAAGGAAGAAATCTGGCACTTGCTGGTAAACTTTTCTTCAGATTAAGTAACCTACAATGTGTGAATCTCTCTTCTGACTTCTGGGACTGCGCAAGTAGAGTATTTGTCTCCAGAATCCCATTTCCTTACTATTTATTACTTTCAAATGCCAGTGTAAAACCGACTTCAGAAATGGCACCTAAAGTTAAAGGAGTTACAGCAGAGTAACCGTTAGTTGACATTAACATATTCGATGCTTACAGATGTGTTTCTGTTTCAAAGTCAAATAAATTGGCAACAACTTTTGATATCCCTCTTTTTCCCTACCTGTCAAAAAGAGAATTTACATTGTAGTGCACTACAGGAGGGGAAAAGGTAGGAGTCAAATGTAACAGCTTCATATAACTCAGTATGAAGAACACAATTTACTGAGGCAGAAGTATTAAAAGGCTTATTGACATGTGTCATATCTCTAAAACATATTGAAGTATGACACAATAGAGGCTATATATATTTTAAACAAATAAACACGCAAACCAAAAGCCCTTCAGTCTTAATGTCAGATAGTTCACTGCTCACCTGCAGCTGCTTCAACAAACAGAATCTCACACAGGTTCCAGATCAGCTCCACTGCAGAGAGGATGGAAACCTGTAGAATGAAAAAAGCAGGGCCATGTGTCAGACCCAGTCATTATTCCAGTTGTTGGGAATAACACACACATGCATCTGCTGTCTGTAGCAGTCAGGTAAGCTCAGTTTTTACAGACAAATGTCATGTTGACATGTCAGAGATACATATCAAAAGGCAGTAACAGGCCACAACTTGTCTACACAGATTCAGCTTAGGAACTACTGACACTGTTTGTGTACTGAACAGCAGTGATGATCTGTCACCAGTGGGCAAATCCGAGTAGTACAGCAGTAGCAGTAGTACAGTAGTACACAGAAAGTGTTATTTTGAGCCTTTTTGCACTCCTAAGACTTAATACAAACAGCAAAGAAAGGCCAATGAAGCAACATCGCTGCAGTTACCAGGACAAGGCTCCTGCATACACTCACAGTGAACATCTAGAGCTTCCGTGAAGCCTACTGGAACTTGTGTGTTTGAGGGGTGAAGTTTCAGACAGCCAAGTACTGGCTCACAGCTGACTTTAAGAGACAAGAAAACATCACCCTATAACACTGGATATGTGCTGAAGGAACAGAAGTGAATTGAGATGTCAAGCTCTCTTTTTTTATTCTTCTAGAAATAAAGGGGCAAACTATTCCCATTTATTCTTGGTCACAAACTGCATCCAGTCTAAGCCTGAGTTGAACCTAAACTGCCTTACTGCCACAGTGTTGGCCTCCTTGATGGCTTTAATAGCCAGGATTAATGCCCTAGTGTGACTAAATGACATTACCTGGGTGCTGTACTGGTTTTGCAGGGCAGGGTCCCGGGCTGAAACTGAGGGAGGAACAAGGAAAGTCAAAGCGTGACACATTTACCTTTCACAGCCCTTTCTGGGCTCACAGACAAAGACAACAATATGTGATCACTCATCCCGCACAGACCTGAGTACACACACGGCAAAGGTAACTTTTATAGAAAACTTTGCTTTATAAATCCTGTGCAAATCGGGGTATGGCAACGGGGAACAGATGGAAGAGTAAAATCTCCCACTTTATTGGGGCAGCCAGCTGTTAATTTGGACTCTGTTTCCCATATGAACAGGAATAGACTGCAAATCCCCAGAAAATCTGTTAAAATGTGGCAGAATAAAAGAAAAATCTCTGACCAGATTTCCAAAGTTGGAAATCTCCTGAATGGAGATTTCATTTTACAGTACTTGTGATAACTCACAATTGAAATGCTACTCTATAGTCCCAAGTAGCATTTGCTTTTATTGCTGTAAGAGAAGAAACTTACTAGCTGCCTGATGCATGTCCTCCATGCAGGCTCTGATCACTGACCGGTAGTTTTTACTCACTTGAACCAAACTGTCAAACACAGAAAGGCTTCAGTTAGAAAGTGCTGTCCGACTTTTAGCCTCATGCCTAAAGCTTTGCAAGTTCCTCTGCAGGAGCAGATGCTCCCAGTACTTGGGTGAATCAGTGGGGACCAGCGAGGCTGTGTGCAGTGGTCGCTGTATACTGGGAACACAGCACAGTTACTCGGTTTGTTACTCTGGGGACATTTTTACCCCATAACAGTCATTGTTGCTCCACTACAGCTGATTACAGCAGCTCGGAGCAGACTGGTTAATTGCATCCGCCTCACCAGAGGCATTTCTAAGTCCCAGGCACTTTCCTGCCTGGAGAAGGCGCAGGGAAAGCGGGTGCTTCCCGCCCTCCCGCTCCCCATCCACTCACTGCGCTTTCCTCGACTTCCCCGCCAGCTCCTCCTCGCTCCGCTGCAGCCCGAGGAAGATCCCATGCGACTCATTGAAGAGTTTCCGCAGGGTGTGGATGTAGATGTCCTGATCCTTGCGGAACACGAACACGCAGGAGCCGCCCGGTCCTCCATCCGCGGTACCTGCAACACACGCGGCTCAGCGCCGGGGCACAGGCGCCCAGCCCCAGCCCGCCCCGGCCGGCACCCACCTGCGCGGTCGAAGCGTGTCTCGCACACCAGCGCCTCGGCGGGGCCCCATGCGAAGCAGAGCTGCCTGGCGGACGGGTCGGCGCCCGGCACCACCTGCGAGGGGACAGCGGCGCGTCAGAGGCTCCCGCGCGGCCCCGCACCGCCCCGCAC